>JAANYP010003020.1:641180-697395 GCA_020465985.1 Centrapalus pauciflorus
CTGCATTATGTTTGCATTGCCTGCTGAGGCATGTTGTTTCATGTTCGTTTGGCATTCTACTAACATGCGTTTATGTTGATGCACATTCATATTTGTTGCATGTCCGTTCATTTGTTGTGCATCTTTCGATGGACCTGCGTGGTCGCATCTGTACTCTGATGTTACTGTGCTATATGACCAAGAGTTTGACACCTCTGTGGTCAGGATAGACAGTAGGTCATCCCCGATGTAATGTCTGCCTCAGATGGTTGGTTGTTCTTATGCCGAGTGTCAGCTCGAAGGAGCTGCGGCTCAGGTTTGCGTACTTGGAGTACGTGTGGGGTATACGGTATGTGTTACCGCGGTTACCCTGGGTGGCATCATAATGATTTGTAGAATGTGTAAAATCAACTGGTATTCACTAAGCTTTAGCTTACCCTTTCAGTTGTTGAAGTTTTTTTTACAGGAAAAGGGAAATCCGCTGCGGGACCATCTAGCTAGGAAATCTATTGAAGTGATTGAAGATTTCTACCGTTTTCTTTGGTATTTGGATTATGGAATTATTGTTGTAATAAATTTGGGATAATGTAAAATGTTTGAGTATGTAGACTTAGACATGTAACTTTGTAGCACCGTAGGGTGTTAGACTCTGTTGTATTACTTTTATTTATGTATTTTGCTTCCGCACTATTATTAAGCTATCAGATCATTATGTTATGTGTTTGTTGGTGATAAATCCTGGGTGAATGGTAATTGGTGGTTAATGTGGCAAGGGTGTCACATCGGCAAATAAGCGTGACGCCGCGGAATCATAGTCATAATCAAGCGAATGACCACTAAATGGATGTTTTCAAAAATATATTGATAACTTCAAAATATAATATTGTTTTTACATAACCCAAATAAGTCATAAAGTAGTTCGCAATGCAGAGATTTAAATACATGATTAAAAGAATGAATTAATTATGCTAATAAATCTCCGTGAGTTTGAAAACTTGTTGCGACTTCAAAATATGTGGAAGCCTTTTTACGCTTCCGGTGCATGGTACCCGTCTTAGTTACCTGAAAATACATGCTAAAATACGTCGACAAAATTGTTGGTGAGCTCATAGGTTTACACGAAAGAATGACTTGTATGGACTACAACGATTGAGTTTGAATTTATAAATCATAAATTTTATGTTATGTATTACATAGAACCATCATGCAACCGAACTTAATTATGAGTTTGCCCTATGTAGTATTAAACACTATAATAATATGATGTTAAATATATACACACCCGTTAAGAATTGGCGCGACCAACCCGGGTGGGGGGCATTAATCCCGATAGATCTATCCATATGATATTCACGTTTACATTAATGTAACTAACGGTTCATGATTGAGGGCATGATGAAACCACATGTGTGTAATGCATAAAAAGAAATGTAGCATGTATTGTGTCCATATAGAAATTGTAGCATGTACTTTCACCCCAAAACATAACATTTTGAAAATAGGGACTATTAAGACTCACCATAAAAGTGATGGCAAATGTGAGCGTAAAAATGAAGATTGCGTTGTTGATTTGTGATGAAGCTTGACGTATTTAACCGAGTCCTAAATGATATGAGGGACTTAATAATTCTCATAAATGATAATATGCATGTATGAGGGTTTTTATGTTTTAAATCACCCAACTTAACAAGTCCATAAATAAAACTCATTTAAAAAGGTCAAGTTTATATATAAGGATTTTCCAGGTTTTATCGAGGTTTTTCGGCCTACTTTGTGGCTGTTTTTGACCAAGCTCCATAAAGATTTGGTCTTTGGCATTCATAATCATAAAACTACTATATACAAAGAATTTTTGAAGATAAAAACGGTCATTTTTCGAGGTGTTTAGGTTAGGGAAAAGGCTCGTTAAAAACCCTATGTTAGTCATAACTGAGCTGTTAGACCTTTCGGTTCCCAAACAGTATTTGGGGGTTCAAAACTCCGAATTAAATTATGAAAACCTCCAGATTTTTAGTTAAAACATACTGGAACAAGAATCAACTCATTTCATTAAGTTTTGAATTAGTTATGATTTTTCAAAGTTAATGTAATATTTCTGCCAAATAATCTGAATTTCACAACCTTACAACAACTTGTGATTCTTGTTGTTTATTCAAAAACCAGATGTATAAAAGGGTATGAAACAAATTAATATATCTTATTTCATAATATTTATGCTTACATTATGTGTATATATATTTATAAACACATTTGAAGAAAACAAACTTTAAAACAAAACTAGTTATTCATAAACTTGGTTTTTAATGAACTTGTTGTTGTTGGTGATTGTATATATTATACAAAAGTTATAATAACATAAATAAATGAAATAATAAGGTAGTATATACTTAATTTGATGTATTAAAAGTATGAAAATGTGTAGAAGAATTGTTCTTGAGCTAGTTGCACAAAAACATCCTTGAATTAATCTATTATGTCGTAAATTGAAATGAGGAAATGATCCTCTATTTATAGAGAAAATGTGTCTTAAAGTTGATGTAGACTTGGAGGTTATGTGCAAGTTTGTATAAGCATGGTAATAAGATGATGTTGATGGTGCAAGGTTGTTCTAATAAAATAATAGAAGTCAATTTGAGGAGTGTATCTCCTATGGTGGCCAGCCATAGGAGGGTAATTATGATGTAGTTTCTTTTTTTTGTATAAAAGTATTTAAAAATGTCTTCTTGTATTTTTCGTTTTATGTAATTTTATAAATACTTATGAAATATACTAGTTTTGTGTAATTGTTTTTGTCTTGCATAATTAAAGTTATGTAAGTTTGTTAATGCATGATTAGTGTCACTAATCTTAATTTAATTATGCACTTAGTTGAATTAATCTATTATGTCGTAAATTGATCAGATTAATTACTTTGTCGTTTCATCGAATCTCACCGATGTAGTTGTTTCTGATTGTAATGAAATTCCTTATGAATTAGTTAATCACATTGATTAATTATTAATGACTATTGATTTAGTTATAAATGCTAACCTGATTTTGTGTCGGTTGTTACATGTAGCATTAATGAAGGGCTGACCCTAAACAAGGGTGACATGTGCAATTGTCTGACACCCATCAATTTTAAGGGCTCATTCTAAAAGACACACACACGTGTCTATATATATATATATATATATATATATATGTATATATATAGATATATATATATATATATATATATATATATATATATATATATATATATATATATATATATATATATATGTATATATATATATATTATATACGGATATATATATATATAATATATATAATATATATATATATATATATATATATATTATACTATATATATATATATATATATATATGATCCGTATAAGTACCTAAAAGATACAGAGTACTGCATGTACTTGTGAATACACGGAATTCAGATGTGAAATGCTGCAAAAAAGTTTTTTTATAATTTTGTTCTATATTTACGTAGATACAAATAATATAACACTATTAGTACAAAATTACACACATTCACACCTTGTAGCATATTAAAAGTCTTGTGAATGTGATAAATTTAATGTGACAATTATTAGCGTAAACATACGTTCATAACAGTATCGTTCATGTGAATATGCAGGTTTCACATGGTTATACTGTGTGTTTATGTATGATTTTTTTCAAATGGTCTTGTATTGTTAATTTAACATGATCATAAAAAAAATTTTTAAAAAAAAATTGGTCTTAAGCGAGTTACCACCGGTACTCCACAAAACTAGAAATACTCATTTGAACACTAATCTATCTATCTATATATCTATATATGTTCATGGGCGGACCTATGTATAGGGAAGGGGTAGCCCGTGCAATGGGTCCCTATCCCAATAATCTCATTTTGTAGTGTAATCTTTTTTCCTGAAATTTTACGTGTGCAACCGCTGAAAATTTAATTGTGCAAGTTATATTATTAAAAAAAAACAAAAATCTAAGTGTGAAACTTGATATAAAAAATGTATACCTCAAACGAAACAAATAGTTAAAAGTTTAATGTCTAAATAACTAAATAAGAAATAAAAATATAACAAATAAAACCAAATACTTTTATCCAAAATTAAAATCAATAATTTTTTAGCCCAAATTAAAACAAAATACCAATGATATATGAGCCTATAAAGTTTGTATTTATTTAGTTTAATTACTTTTTAATTGTTAATTGTTAATCGTATGTTTTATAATATCTATCTATGGATAAAAGTTTTAATATGAGGTTATTGGAAAGTGATAGTAATGTAGATCAATTAATTGATTTTAACGAATCTGATAACATCACACAACCACAAACACAATCATAACCTTCAAAACCTTTAACCCAATTATAATTGGTATGCACGATCTTCTTTGGGATCATTCTGGTAGACCACAAATTTTATACTATTAAGCAAACTAAAGAGAATATTAGATTATATTTTCAATTTTAAATATTTATTTGTTAGCTCGGCACGATCAATATAGTTATTTGAATTTCAAACCGTACGCAAAAAAAAATTATGCAACGGGTCGCCTCAGTGACTGGGTGCACTACTGTATATGTTGTTGGTGATTTATCGCCAATATTATTAAGTGTAATGGGATGAACTTGTTTGACCAAAATAATTTTATTACATAATGTACAAGTTGGGTTGGTGCGGAGTGCACACTTGTTCAATATTGTTTAAGATTAATTACCGGGGGTTCGGGGGCAGCGCCCCCGATAGCGGAGTTCTAGGGGCGGCAGCCCTTGGTAGCGGGGTCCAAGGGACAGAGCCCCTGGCTGGGGTCGAGCTGGATTCGGATGAATCCGAATTGGACCCTAAATTCGGTTGAATTCGAATTATAGTTACTTTTGGCGGTTAAAATGGCGGTTGGCCATTTTGGCGGTTACCGCCAAATAATTACCCGCCGTTTTGGTCATTTGAGGGGTACAAGAAAATCAGAAACATTTCATATTCATTGTTCGTTTTTCTCTGAGTTTTATCCGATTGGGATTTCGATCGTACCGTCGAAATACTTCAATCTGAAAGTATATCACGACTCTCAGATTATCCGAGCATTTTTGCAACCCTTATTTTCTACATATGTAATGTAGAATCCTAAAGTGACGATATTACAGCTAAGCATAAATGTTGTGTACGACTGTAGGGGAAAAAAGACGAAGAAATAATGTGTGAATTTGAAGGTGTAACTGTCTCTACAAAAACCCTTTAAAAATTTATGAAATAATTTCTGAAGTTAATTTTTTGTGGGATTCTTTTCTCTTCAATCTTTTTTTTTTCTTTCACTGGTGTTTGATTTTGCGTTATAGATGAGATTATTAGCTTATTACGTTACAATAACGTAAATAATTAGTTTAAAGTGTTTGGATTGCATACGTTAATAAGTAATTATTTAAGTTTAGAGTTATTCTTACCACACTTTTTCATAAGTTAAAAACTGTAACTTATTTGCTTAATAAGTGATTATTTAGTCATTTTACAAGTTAAAACGCAATTAAATCCAAACAGTTTAAAAATTGATTATTTGATAATTACGATACCAAACAGCATAAGCTAAACCAAACACTACATTTCCTGTAGCACTTTTTGTTACAACTATTATCTGATTATTAGTTTCCAAAACGCTACAACACTTTTTCAAACGCAAATCCAAACACCCTCTAAATTTGGGAAGTTGCTGTGGTAGAGTTTAGAAGAAAAAATGCTGCAATGTTTTGGAAACTAATAATCATATAACAACTGTAACAAAAAGTGTTACCGAAAATTTAGTGTTTGGTTTTGCTTCTGCTGTTTCCTATCACAATTATCAAATAATCAGTTTCTAAAGTGTTTGGATTTATGTTTTAACTTGTAAAACGACCAAATAATCATTTTAATCAAATAACCTACTTTTTTAATTTAGGGAGAATTGCTTAAAATAGCAACATAATTTACCCATTTTTTATTATAGCAACCGGGAAAGAATTGTCACAAACTAGGAAGTAAACTGTTGGTTTACTCTCTTTTAATGCAACTAACCGGTTAAGGATTAGGGTTTACCGGTGAAGAAGGTTTATAAGGGTTAGGAACCCTAGTCCCTTCCATTTGAGTCGCACACCAGAAGAGCAAACGATGGGTTTTTCTTCATCCCCCATATCCAGTAGAAAGGAAGACATCAGAATCAAGCTTTCAAACGTATATCAACTGAAGCCACCTTCTTCAAGTCTCTGCAGATGTGGGTTGGAACCAAAAGTTTTTACCTCATCGACGATGAAAAACCCTAATCGGAGGTTTTGGGGATGCCCACTGTTTTCGGTAAGATAAAAAATTGATTATTTTTTTAATTTGATTTTGATTGATAAATGTAACATTTCATTGGATGTTTTTGTAGTCATCTAAGGGAAGTGAACATTGCAAATTTTTTGAATGGATCGATTGTGCAGTGTCAAGAAATATGGATTTTGAGGCGTCAAATATTAAAGCAAAGTGCATACAGTTGGAGATGAATGTTGAAGCTCTGACTATTGAGAATTTTACCATCACTGAAAAGATGAAGTTGTGTGAGCAAGAGTTGAATTGGAAAAAATCAAAAGCAAAAGTTTATTGTTGGTGGTTGTTAGTGCTAATGAGTTTGCTTTGTTTTTTTTTTAACCATTTTAAGTTGTGTAATATATGGTAAGTTAGTGATTAAATCTGTAACGGGATTGAGCAAATGTAATTACTCTGCTTCGGTTGTAACAGGATTACCTAAGAAGGCCATTGAATGAAACTCAGTATTTCCATATCTCAATTCCAGTGTTTGTATATATTACTAATTTTATTAGTAGAGTAAATGTGATGAAATGACTCTTACCTTCCTCAAGTCATTTCAGTAATAACTCCATCCAACAGCCTTGAGTAAATGTAATGACATCATTCCCTTGATTGATTTTTACTATTTATAAACAATCCAATTCTTTCATTTTTTTTGTTCATAGCCAGAAGTAAAAGACAAAGACAGCTGCAGCCATGGGGAGAAGCAAGAAGATATGCAAGCCTATAGGCCGCAAGTATGATTTAATTTCTTTTTCCTTCTTTCACGTTGCATGTAATGTTTAATATGCTTCTGTTTATGATATATGTAAACAGGAGATACACACAGATTGTTATGAAGTTGCAATCAACAGAAATGAAGCTGCAGCTGTAGCTATTGCAACATCAATGGTTGGTAATCCCACTGTTATTGATAATGCAAACAAGAAGGTTGAAGCATGGAAGAAGTATGAAGACGAATATTTAGATGTTTAATATGCTACTAACCAGTGCAAAAATGGAAATGGGGTTGAAGATTCATATTCTGATGCTATATTATAGATATTATTTATATCAATAGTAGACCAAGGACTGCACATTTTGAAGCTTGATATTGAAGATGTTCAATATGCTATTGAGTAGTGCAACCAATGACATAAATTTTGAAAACCATTCTTATGGTTATGTTTTGTGCAAATGATGAAAACAAGGTATGTATTACATGTCCTTTTATGATAATGAAATGCTAGTCTTATATTACATCCGTGTATTTGTAAGTGTTAAATTGCTACTCATATTCCAGCAACTATAAAACACCATTAACAAATGCAAGTAACTTGATATACTTCATATTCATATTCATAATAAGGCCATTGTACAGATTTCTTTGTTGTTTGACATCTACATAAAGAAGGGTCTATGACCACTGATGAGTAATGCTTCCTATCCAAAATGTACCTAAAGACTGCACAGCCACATACTATGTTTACTTACTAAAGTGGCCAACAAAATATACCAAAAAAGATGCCAACTATTTGCAGTTTTATGGCCCTAACTACATTATATTTACTACCCCCTAGTCAACTTGAAATGCCTTATCAGTAGATCCTCATTTTCCATCACGTTCCAGAATGGGTTTGCTCAACTTGATTTTAAGGATCCTTTCACTTTTCTTCCTTTTTTTTGGAGGTGGGGGTTTGCTCCATTTGATTTTAATGATCCTTTCACTTGCTGGTGGTGGTGGTGGTGGTGGTGTGACTTCTACATTCTCCTGAATTGGTGGTGCTTCTTGAGTTGGGGGTGCTTTTTGAGTTGTTGGTGGTGGTGGTGTGAAGTGTACATCTTCCACATTTGGCGGTGCTTCTTGAGTTGCTGGTTGTGGTGGTGTGAAGTGTACGTCCTTCTGATTTTGGCGGTGCTTTTGTTGTCGGTGTTGCTTCTTGACTTGGTGCTGATTCTTGTATTTGATGACTTGGTAATGGAACTCCTGGTGGCCATGCTGGTATTGGTATTCCTCTTGAGCTCTGTAATAAAACATAATAAAAGTAAATCCATGTAATAAATGCAATTGGACATATAAAAAAACTTGTATGTTTCTTACTCCTATCATTGCAATCCCAGTTTTTGAGTCATATGTTAATCTTGCTCCAAGTGGGCATGAACCTCTTCCTCTTTTGGCTGCCATAGAACATCTTTCTCCCCTACATGCAACTGCACCTCTTCCTCTCATACTTTCACCTCTTCCTCCCCTGCCTGAACCTGCAGCAACATTAAAGTTTGTCTTTGGCCTGCCTGAAGGTTTCTTTTGCTTAAGAGGCAGTTGTGTTTTCTCATTTTACAAGGTTTTTTGTTATGCCCTTGTTGATGACAATTTCTACATGTCATGACCCTTCCTTCCCTACTTAATGCTGGTCCACTCCTGTTACCTGACCCACCTTAAGTTGCATCTCACATTCTATTGATCTTTAGTCTACCAGGCAACCTCCTTGGCTTTGGTGGCAGAGGGTTCAAGTAGTAAGTCTGTGGCCACATTTTTATGTCATTGAGTGGCTTCAGGTAATATGAATATGCCTCACGAAACATTGATTTTTTGAACCATTCAGATGTGTAGGACTCAGGTACCCTGTTGATGTAATATATTGAAGCCACATCATGTGGACATGGCAAACCAGATACTTGCCACAAACCACATATGCATGTCCTATTCTCTTAGTCCACTGTGAATTTATCTATACCATTTTTAACCTCAAACATATGGCTACCACATGGAGTAACATGCAACATCTGCATGACATAAAACAAATTAGTGTATGATGATGGACAAATTAGTTTCATGGTATGCATTGATGATCAAACACCTTTGTTGGTCCTTAGCTTACTCTATTTTCTTCTTGATTGATAGACAGATATCATCAGTCCATTTTTCATGCTTCTGCCTCATCCTTTCCATTCTTTCCATTATGATCACCCTAATTGATTCAAGTATGGTGATAATTGGTTGGCTCCTAGTCTCTAGTATTAGTGAGTTAAAACACTCACTAATATCCTTCTCCATAGCATCATATAGCTTTCCATACATGAAAAATGCTCTGCACCATGATCTGAGCTCTCTTATTATCAAGTGGTTGTACGCATCACGATCAACATCCTTGATTTGACCCATTACTTCCTCAAATTGATGAGGATAACTTGCTTTAGATGCTGCCTAAAATAAAACTTCTGAATTGAACACCATTAAACCTCTTCCTAAAATTTGCATAAATGTGCCTAGCACATTGTCTATGCTCAGCACATGGCATAACTTCCTTAACCGCCTCAATTAGACCTTGTAAGATGAAACCCACAATTTCATTAGTCAGATGATTTACAATGCTCAAACATATATTAAGAAATTAATACATACCTTATGTTGCTCTGAAATCAGTGTAATGTCTTCACCATTATGAAGATCGAGATCATCTTTAAGCAATTCACAAAACCATGTCCAGTTCTCTTTATTTTCAACTGTTACAATAGCCCAAGCAACAGGGAATATTTGATTCTTCTCATCCTTACCAATAGCCGAAAGTAGTTCTCGCTTGCATATTCCTTTTAAAAAACATCCATCTAGACCAATCACTCTTCTACATCCATGTAACCAACCTTGTTTCAAACCTGCCAAGCAAATATAAAAACCTTAAAAGTAACCTTTTCCATCAGGTTGAACATCCACATGCATCTTCACAGTGCTACCAATGTTTGTCCTCCTAATCTCCTCTGCATAACTCCACAACTTTTCATATTATTTTTTCATATCCTCTTCATAAAAATTCAAAGCATGTGACTTGGCTCTAGTACATTGATTTTTTGAGACTTGGAAATTATATTTTTTCGTGACAACATCTTGAATTTCATTCAGTTTGGTTGATGGGTTTCCTCTAATCCTGTGCCCAAACATTTTTGCAATGAACTTGTAGTTCATTATAGGTCCAAACTTAAAGTTCTTCACACAATTATGTTCATCAATCAAAGACTTCACTTGAAAGGGCCTCTCTCTCTTTTCTTCCATGTGGCCATAACCTCCAACGACAACTTGGTTGTTCAGCAGTACCTTTACTACACCTAGCCAACAACTTTGAGTGATTATTCCTTTCAAACCATATT
Source organism: Centrapalus pauciflorus (assembly GCA_020465985.1). Classification (NCBI taxonomy): domain Eukaryota; kingdom Viridiplantae; phylum Streptophyta; class Magnoliopsida; order Asterales; family Asteraceae; genus Centrapalus; species Centrapalus pauciflorus. The sequence continues at coordinate 651,599 of JAANYP010003020.1, forward strand.
TGAGAGCCATTAGCTAAATAGTTAATTATGCATTCTTTCAATTGCACAATGCTTTCATACCTCTCCCCTAATGTAGGTTCCATTCTCCTCCAATGTATCTTAGGATTATGCCTAGGATACTTCACACAAGAATCTGTTTTATTCTTTACAGTTTCCTCTTCTTGACCTAAATCTTGTTGTTTTTTAGCATCACTCCAAACATCCCAATCTATAGTTTCATCATCTCCTAATGAGTTAAGAAGACCCTTCATTACCAACTCGTGTTCATCTTCGATATTCGCTCCCTCATTAGAGCCACTAATTAAGCTTTTTTTTTTCTAAATTCTGTCAATCCATCATCACCTTCTGAAATATGATCCGATGATGTTGTATCATCATCTTCATTATCATCATTAGGACCCAGTTCAAATCCTCACTATCACTATTATTAGCACACTCAGCTTAAACATTCTCATCAAACTCCCTCTTAATGTTATTTTGCTACTTTCCTTAATTACGACTTCATATTCTTGACCTTAACTCGATTAATTTTCAATGTTAGCCAAAATTCTTATAATAGTTTATCTATATGTAGTACACAATAACTGGATTTTTACTTGCTAGAGTTGGCAATGCCGGTTCGACGAGGAAGACAAATTACTTGATTGTGGATTCAAGTATGGTTTGTGCATGAACTTTTCTAATTGTTCATTTTGTTGTTATTAGTTACAAAAAAAGGGAAATTTATGGAAAAAAAAAACCTTCAAGTTGGATGTTTTTCGGGATTAAAATCCTCAACCATTTTCTATTGAACAAAAAACCCCCCAACTAACTAAAACTTATTAAAATGAGGTTTTTTATAATAAAAAAAAAAAGACTTGCAATCTGATGAACCAGTTGTAATTTGTTGACCAATCCTTCCTCTCTGACACACCTTCTCTCTAGCAAATTCATTTGTCTGTGTTTTATGATTCAAATCCACATTTCTTATTGATTTGTCTGTTAAAATTTGTGTTTTTTTGTTGGAATTTACTTTTTCAGTGAAATTCCGGTGATCACTGGTTTTAACCAGTGACTTTCTTTGTTCAAACCTGCGACTTTCAATTGGTTACAACCTGTACTATCTCATTTGTAAAATTTTACCGTTGAAGGCTTTTTGTGCAATAAAAAATGATGGGGGTTATAATCCAAAAAATGATCCAATTTGAGGGTTTTCTGCATAAATATCCTTTTAAAAAAATACTTCCAATAAGGCAATAATGTGAATATAGACAACTATTGTGGATCAAATTCAAAATTTTGTAACAGTTACATGTAAAATGGTGAATTTCGATTGCAAATTGCATTTATTATTGGACACCCAAAAGGGAATTTATTGCATTTATTTTTGAAAGTTACTAAACCTTTTGTAATGTTAAGGAAGTAAAAGTATCCATTAGTCTTTTATGATCTTAAAGGATGACAAGCATCCCTTCTTTAGTCATCAGGATATTGTATTCATTTTGTTTCTTGTTTTATAGACACTTGTTTTATTTTATCCAGAAACGACTGTGAAATAAATCGAGGATGATTTCAAAGAATGTACTACAAGAGAGGAATATCAATTGTTTTTTTTAACAACAGAACACACGCTCTTTAAATCCTACTCTTAAATTTATACATTTTTCTATAATGGGACTGGAACACCTCAACCATTGGGTCACTGTTAACACCTGATACCGATAGGCTAGAAGTCCTTTGGTGCTTATCCATCGCCATATGTTATCAGAAATTACATTATGTTGTTATTCGGAAGGAACCAATTAAAATTCAAAAAAACGTGAACCCCATGAAACTAAAGAAAAAGGCTTCTTAATTTAGATTTCATTCCAAAGCATTGATATAGTTGATTTTGGGTGCTCAAGATTCAACAATTTTTTTCTGAAAACCGAGGTATGTGACTATACTCAAACAATCAGAGGCGTTTGGCTCACGGAATGGATTTTGAAGAAACTAAAATTTGTTTATAGTGTATTTTGAAATTGGATAAGAAAAATAATGAATAACGATGTGTTTAGATTTCATCAAAATCTACGGTTGAAGGAATCTCTCATTTCTAACCAGTGTAATACTCACGTCGATACGGAATAATGTTTTTTAATAGTTAGGTTATAGATCGCGAAACATTTACAATCATAACAATTTGAAACTAATCAAGATTGTATTAACATACAAAGCTTTTATTAGTTGATTTTGGTGTCAAGAATCGAGATCTGTTTTAAAGGAAAACAAATTGATTGTTGGATGACATATGGTACACATAGTTTTAATATTTGCATGGATTTATTGTAGCTTTTTAAATACTGTGGTAACATATGTAATTATCTATCAGGATTATTATGGAAAAAAAAACATGTTTTTACGGTTTTTGCATTTTTGTCTATTCGTGATACTTTTTTCAGAAAAGTTCTCAAGTTAATTCTTTTTTGGTTAAGTGAAATTTGATTATTAGAACCTGGGTTTTCAGTTTTTAAAAATCCGGTCTACTAATTATAATCGGTCTCTAATAGTCAAATTCATAAAACCAAGAAAAAATAATTGACTTAAGGACTTTTCAGGAAAAAATCATGGAGGGATGAAAACGCAAAAACCGTGAAAACATGTTTGTTTTTTCATAATAAACTCTAGTGTTAATATTGAAAAAGCCTCATGGACTTTCATGCAATTATCGATTAAATCACTGAACTTTTTTTTCCGAGTATTTAAGTCCCTAAACAAAATTTGTCTTATTCAAAACTATATATTTTTAATCTGCTACCTACTTAACAGGTAAAACAATTAGTTCCTTGAATTGTTTATTATTAAAAAACCAACTAACTTGTCCTATTTTCACGATTAAGTCACTGGACTTTTTTTGTTTAAGTCATTGTACCGTTTACCGGTTAATGACCTGTTAAATAGGTCAAATATATAGTTTTGAATAAGACAAAAATTGTCTGGGGACTTAAACACTCGGAAAAAAAGTACACTGACTTAATCAATAAATTCATGAAAGTTCATAGGGTTTTTTCAATGTTAACCCTAAACTCTATGTTGGGTAAATTACAAATTTCGTCCCTGTGGTTTATTATAAATTTTGGATTGAGTACTTTAAATTTAAAAATTATATTGACAGTCCTTGCGGTTGAAAATTTCTTACAAATATGGTCTTTTATCCATTTAAAATGACCATTTTACCCTTACTAGCTTAATAATTATATTTAGACTAAATTACATAAATGGTCACTGTGGTTTATATGAAATTACGGTTTTAGTCCCTGAAAGAATTTTATTACACCAGAAGTCCCTAAAATCGAAAAGTTGTAACATTTTGGTCCCTGAAACTAACGGCCGTTAACTTGAGCCATGAGTTTCAGGGGTATTTTTGTCTTTTTGACTTTCAAGGACCATTTATGTAATTTTCAAACTTTCAGGGACCATTTAAGAAATTTTCATACTTTTCATATATATATGATTCAGGTTCAAAAAGGTACCTCTCGAAATCAAGTGCACCCGAAGGTACCAATCTTAAAAAACTTTTTTTAAATTTTTTTTCTCATAAATATGTTTAATTTAATGTTATACACATGATATATGAATTTCACATACATTCACATTTTCTGTGTCCTTAAAAATTATGTTCACATGATCTTTTTTTACCATTCACAAGATTTATGATAATTCTTCTTTTGAAAAAAAGTTTTATAATGTTGTCTTATACATCTCTATTCAAAAAAATTATATGTGAATGATCATTCACATTAGGGTACGCTGGGTACGCTGGAATCATACAGGTACACTGACGTACCTGATTCATATATATATATATATATATATATATATATATATATATATATATATATATATATATATATATATAGGGTTGGGTTCCGGTAAGAACCCTTGTTACCGTGAGAACGTGAGAACCACTCCAAAATGCACAAATTTGTACATCAAATGCACAAATTTTAAAATTAAAAGTTTTACTTAAAATCATTATTAGTCTTAAATATTAATAAATATCATAATCTAACACTAAAATTACATTCAAAACTTACATTCATTAAATTATAAACTAAATGCACAAATTTGAACATCAAATGCACAAATTTTCTTACATGCACAATTCATACATAAAATGGATAAATTATAGCATGAGATGCGTAATTTTTTACATGATATGCATAAATTTATCGAAAACATTTAATTTTAGTATCAAATGCATAATTTTATATAGTGCATGCACAAATTTTAGAGTGGTTCTCACGTTCTCACGAAATATAGGGGTTCTCATGTGAACCCAATCATATATATATATATATATATATATATATATATATATATATATATATATATATATATATATATATATATATATATATATATATATATATATATATATATAGGGCTGAGTTCAATGGAAAACCTTCATGCATCGGAAAACCTTGGAAAACCAATCGTAGCCGTTAGATTAGATGCATATATGTCATGAGATTAATGCATCACGATACATTTAAAAGTAGATGCATAAGGGTATTTTAGGTATATGATATCTTTTTCCAAAATTTAAATTTTCATTACTTTTTATATTCAAATTGAAAATATCCATAATTTATGCATAATTCTAAATTTAAAATAAATTTACATCCAAATTTAATAATTTCAAAATGAAATCACCATCTTCGTCTTCCAGGGGAACGATTCATCAAAAATCACCATCTTTCAAAAAATCATCATCTCCGTCTTTCAAAACAGTGATGCACCCCAAAAATCTTCGTCTTCAGAAATTTTTATCTTAATAAAAGTCATCATCTTTATCTTTCAAAATAATGATGTATCAGAAATAATCATATTCATCCACAAATAATAATGCATAAGAAATCCAAAAAACACATTAATATTCAATAAAAAAGATGTGTATTAGAAACTCAAATAGCACAAACCTTCAACAACGATGCATCACCATCTTTATCGTAACAAAAATCATAATTTTAATATTACAAACGACGATGCATCAGAAACCATCATTAATTCGATAATGGTGCATACATCCAGAATACCAAAAGGACGATGATGCATCAGAAACAACCATGTGGACTACCGGCCTCCAACCACCGCAACAAATGGACGATCACCACCACTTCGATTCGTGCATCATCTACTGCGACCATCACAATAGATTCGTGCACCACTTAGATCCGTGCATCACGATGTATGGTGGCATCGTGTGGCACCGCCGCTGTCTGGACCGGCTTTGGCTTTAGCCACCGTATAGAGCGATGCATCAGAAACGACGTCCGAACGACGATGCATGGTTGACTACCGGCTTCCGACCACCGTAACAGGTGGACGACCACCACCATTTTGATATGTGTACCGCCTGCTGAGAACAGTGGCCGACCATCACAACAGATCCGTGCACCGCTTTGTTCTGTGCACCACGGTATATGGCAGAGTCGTGTGTTGGCACCGCCATCTGGAATCGGCTTGGCTTTGGTCGTGTGGTGGCAACGTGGTCTAGAATCCATGGAGGAAGTAGTTTGTTTTAGAAATTTAGAATTTGGTAATTTGGAAATTGGAAATTGTTTTGGTAATGTGTAATTTTGAATTTTGAATTTGAAAATTGGAACTGTCTCGCCTGTTCCTTGATTTAAGGGATCGGATTTCTTATTAGTGTAATTTTCAATTTTTTTTAAACAAATAATTATATTATAATTTTTCAAAATTACCCTTAGTGACTTTATGATGCAGTTTGGTTTTCCAAAGTTTTCCGATGCATATTGGTTTTCCATTGAACCTCCCTATATATATATATATATATATATATATATATATATATATATATATATATATATATATATATATATATATGTAGAGAGAGAGAGAGATGGGATCATTGCAGAACCTTAATTTAGCGTAGAACCGTAGAACCAATATCGTCCATAGATTAGATTAATCTAATGGTTTTGATTAAAACCATAAAGTTTGGAATTAGTGAAAAAAAGATTGACATTAGTGATTTTTTAATACTTTCATGGTAAAAAAGTAATAGATTGGAAATAGCAAAAAGATTGACATTAGTAAAATAAATATCCTTTTTCTTAAAATTAAAATAACATTAATATGATTAATTGTTAAATCAAAAAAATTATACCATAAAAACGAGAATTTTATACTCTTTAAAACGAGACCGGTCATGATATATTTTTTTCGAAAAAATTTTACGTGTTTATTTTTCGTAAAAAAAATTACTCAGACCACCATGCAATGTAGCATGGCGGTATCATTCAATGTCGAATGACTGTTTAATATCGTATATTCAACGTTGATGCAACACTGCATGTACATTCAAAATTAATAGAACCAAAATAATGGTCAAAATTAGTAGTCAAAAGTTGGTTGATTTAATGAGAACAGTAATGACATATTTTTTTCGAAAAAATTTTACGTGTTTATTTTTCGTAAAAAAAATATCAGCAGACCACCATGCAATGTAGCATGACCGATATAATTCAATGCGATGCAACACTGCATGTACATTCAAAATTAACAAACTAAAATAATGGTCAAAGTTAGTAGTCAAAAGTTGGTTGATTTAATTAGAATAGTAATGATATATTTTTTTCGAAAAAATTTTACGTGTTTATTTTTCGTAAAAAAAAATATCAGCAGACCACCATGCAATGTAGCATGACCGATATAATTCAATGCGATGCAACACTGCATGTACATTCAAAATTAACAAAACTAAAATAATGGTCAAAGTTAGTAGTCAAAAGTTGGTTGATTTAATTAGAATAGTAATGATATATTTTTTTCGAAAAAATTTTACGTGTTTATTTTTCGTAAAAATTTTTTTTACCTAGACCTTCATTCAATATATTTTATAGAGATCATTCAATGTCGAATTACAGTTTATATCACACATTCAACACTGCATGTACCTTCGATATTAAAAGAGTCAAAAATGGTCAAAGTGGGCAGTCAAACTTGGTAGGCTACTATTAATTCAATGTTAATTGCATAATTACCATCTTATCCCTAGTGTTATATAATAATCCAATGGTTTAGATTGGTTCTATATATATATATATATATATATATATATATATATATATATATATATATATATATATATATATATATATATATATATATATATAGAATCAGGTTCATCAGCGTACCTATGAGATTCCAGCGTACCGAGCGTACCCTAATGTGAATGATCATTCACACATATTTTTTTTGAATAAACATGTATAACACAACATTATAAGACTTTTTTTCAAAAGGAGTAACATCATAAATCTTGTGAATGATAAAAAAAGATCATGTGAATGATCATTCACACCATTCACATAGTGTGAAATGACCATTCACATGGATGACCATTCACATAAATATGCATTGACCATTCACATAATTTTTAAGGACACAGAAAGTGTGATTCTATGTGAAATTCATATATCATGCGTATAACATTAAACTAAACATGGTTATGTGAAAAAAAAAATTTAAAAAGTTTTTTAAGGTCGGTACCTTCGGGTGCACTTGATTTCGAGATGTACTTATTTGAACCTGAATATATATATATATATATATATATATATATATATATATATATATATATATATATATATATATATATATATATATATATATATATATATATATATATATATATATATATATGTATGTATGTCATTTCTTTCTTTTTTATAATTTAGTTATCCAAATATAACATTTTATTTTTTTATTCCTTTTGTTTTAATCATTAATTTTTATTTGTATGTTTATTGTTGTTATTAATGTTATTTTTTTTATACATTACTATAATTATTTATTTAAGATTATTATATGATATATCTGGTTCATTTTTTTTAATTATTTATTGAAAATCCAAATAAATCTCTATTATTTTTCATTTATGAAAAATGAAAATAAAAACTTGTTGTAGATTTTTTCGTTCGGAAAATCTAAAATCGAAATGATTTATTTCTTTTCTCCATTCAAAAAAAATTCAAAATAACAACGTCTTGAAGCTTTTTTCATTTGGAAAAAAAATATAATCAAAATGCTTCGTAATTTTTTTATTGCAAATACTTAATAAAAAATTTTAATTCTAAATGGTTTGAAAAAATTAAGAATTAGAATGGTTTATCGCTTTTTAGTCAAATAAATTAAATTCCAAATGGTTTGTTGTTTTTATTGAAAAAATTGAAATTGTATTGATTTTTTTATCTACGTTTAATTAAAAATCAGAATTATTGTTTTTTTTTTTACAAAATCAAAAATCATAACGGTTTACCATTTTTTGATAAAAAAAATTCAAATCAAAATGGTTCGTCATTAAAATCAAGATGGTTATCGTTGTTTTAAAAAATCAAAAATCATACTGGTTCATCGTTTTTTAATCAAAAAAATTAAAATCAAAATGGTTCATTATTATGGTTCATCGTTTTTCGATTAAGCAACAATAAAAAAAAATTTACGAACCACTGCAATATTGTTTTTTGGATCAAATAAACGATAAACCATTTCGATAATTTTTTTAATCAATAAATGATGAACCATTATGATTTCTGATTTTTTTAAACAACGATAACCGTCTAGTAATAAATTTTTTTATCAAAAAAAGATGACGAACCATTTTGATTTTAATTTTTTTGATAAAAAAAAGGGTAAAACATTATGATTTTTGATTTTCTTCAAACAAAATAACCATTTTGATTTTGATCATATTCTTTTTCAAAACGAAAAAAGTTTCAACACGTATTGTTATTTTGAATTCTTTTAAATTGAGAAAACAAATAAATCATTTCGATTTTAGAATTTTCCGAACGAAAACAACTACAACTAGTTTTTATTTTTATTTTTATTAGATGAAAAAAATAATTGAGAAAGATTTGGATTCTCAATAAATAATTGAAAAAAAATGAACCAGATATACAATATAATAATCTTAAATAAGTAATTATAGTAATATATAAAAAAAATAACATTAGTAATAACAATAAACATACAAATAAAAATTAATGATTAAAACAAAAGGAATAAAAAATAAAATGTCATATTTGGATAATTAAATTATATATATATATATATATATATATATATATATATATATATATATATATATATATATATATATATATATATATAGGTTCAAAAGAGTCCCTTCAAAAATCCAGTGTACCAAGGGTACCCATCCAAAGCCACAAGATTAAACAAATCAATGGTTGTGATCAAAAATGCAATTCCATGCGCGCCCCCCTTTTTTTGGCTGGAAGGGTATTTTCGTAATTACAACGACCATTCACATTACTTAATTCATCATTCACATTAATTGATCATTCACATTAGTTAATTGATCATTCACATTACTTAATTATTCATTCACAACACTTATTTGATCATTCACAAGAATTATTTGACTATTTACAATTCTTTTACACTTATTTGATCATTCACAATAATTATTTAACTAATTGATCATTCAAATTACTTAATTGATCATTCACATTACTTAATTGACCATTCACATTACTTAAATGATCATTCACATTACTTAATTAACATTTTACGTTACTTAAATGATCATTCACATTACTTAATTGATCATTCACCTTACTTAAATGATCATTCACATTGCTTATTTGACCATTCATATTGGTAAAATAATATCAGCACAACATGTGAATATGAGCATTGTCAACTACTAACAAACAGTAACAAGATTAATGACAAACAGTAACAATGGTCATTCATGTAACACTCAAATTCTCAAATCTATCAAACATTAATAACATCAACCAATGTGAATGATCATTCAGCTAATGTGAATGGCCATTCACATTAGGAAATTTACCATTCACATTGGTTGTACCATATCAGCACAGCATGTATGCTGTGCATCGTCAACTACTAACAACCAGTAACAAGATTAATGACAAACAGTAACAATGGTCATTCATGTAACGCTCAAATTCTCAAATCTATCAATCATTAATAACATCAACCAATGTGAATGATCATTCAGCTAATGTGAATGGCCATTCACATTAGGAGATTTACCATTCACATTGGTTGTACCATATCAGCACAGCATGTATGCTGTGCATCGTCAACTACTAACAAGCAGTAACAAGATTAATGGCAAACAGTAACAATGGTCATTCATGTAACGCTCAAATTCTCAAATCTATCAAACATTAATAACATCAACCAATGTGAATGATCATTCAGCTAATGTGAATGACCATTCACATTAGTAAATTTCACCATTCACATTGGTGAAATAATATCAGCACCTTACATTAGTCCTGTTAATTGTCAACTACGTTTTGTGAATGATCAATCTTCTAATGTGAATGGTCATTCACATTAGGTAAATGTCCATTCACATTTGATGAATGACGAGAACAGCAATGTCAGACTTCATCTTCTACATACCATCAATGTTAAGTAATGTGAATGATCAATTAAATAATGTGAATGATCATTTAAGTAATGTGATTGGTCAATTAAGTAATGTGAATGATTAATTAAGTAATGTGAATGATTATTTAAGTAATGTGAATGGTCAATTAAGTAATGTGAATGGTTAATTAAGTAATGTGAATGATCAAATAAGTGTACAAGATAATCTTTTTGGTATATTTTATATCAGTTGCATACCAATTGTTTGATAAAATGTCTAAATGAAATCTTCTTTTTTTTTTTTGTTTCAATGTGTTTTTGATATATTTTATCGTGTAATATATGTAGAATATATGATATTTGACATTTTACACGACATTTACATATATTGCATGACATTCTACATAGATTGCATGACATTCTACATAGATTGCATGGCATTCTACGTAGATTGAATGTCATTCTACGTAGATTGTACATAAAATATGTTCGTCAAAACTCTACATAGAATATGACAGATTCATTTTCAATGTTTTATAATGAAGATTATTTGTAAAATATTAGATATATATGAATGAAATACTTATTAGATGTTTTACATGATAATCTACGTAGATTACATGATAATCTACATAAAATATATGATACAAGACTACTTGTAAAAAATCACACATAATCTATGTAGAATGTTATGTTTCTTATATATTTCATATATTTTTTTGTTTCTTATACATTTCAATATCTTTTTATGTAAATGTACATTAACATTCAATGTGTTTTTGGTATATTTTATCATGTAATCTATGTAGAATATATGATACTTGACATTCTACATGACATTCTACGTAGATTGCATGTCATTCTACGTAGATTGAATGTCATTCTACGTAGATTGCATGACATTTTACGTAGATTATTGTACATAGAATATGTTCGTCGATACTCTACGTAGATTGCATGCCATTCTACGTAGATTGCATGTCATTCTACGTAGATTGAATGTCATTCTACGTAGATTGCGTGACATTCTATGTAGAGTATCGACGAACACACTCTATGTACAATCTACGTACATTGTACAGATTCATTTTCCATATTTTATAATTAAAATTATTTATAAGATATTATATTTATAATGAATGTAATAGTTATTAGATGTTTTACATGATAATCTATGTTGATTACATGACAATCTACGTAGATTACATCATAATCTACATAAAATATAATACAATACTATTTGTAAAAAAGCACACATAATCTATGTAAAATATTATGTTTCTTATATATTTAATATATTTTTATGTTTATACATTTCTATATCTTTTTATGTAGATTAACATTACTATTCAATGTGTTTTTGGTATATTTTATCATGTAATAATCTACGTACAATATATGATAATTGACATTCTACACGACATTCTACGTATATTGCATACCATTCTACGTAGATTGCATGTTATTCTATGTAGATTGTATGCCATTCTTCGTAGATTGAATGTCATTCTGCGTAGATTGAATGTCATTTTACGTAGAATGCATGACATTCTACGTAGATTGTACATATAATATGTTCATCGATACTCTACATAGAATATGACAGATTCATTTTTCATGTTTTATAATAAAGATTATTTGTAAGATATTAGATTTATAATGATTGTAATAGTTATTGGATGTTTTACATGATAATCTACGTAGCTTACATGATAATCTACGTAGATTAAATGATAATCTAAATAAAATATAGTACAAGACTACTTGTAAAAAATCACACATAATCTATTTAGAATGTTATGTTTCTTATATATTTCATATATATTTATGTTTTTTATACATTTCTATATCTCTTTATGTAGATTAACATTACTATTCAATGTATTTTTGGTATATTTTATATCAGTTGCATACCAAGTGTTTGATAAAATGTCTAAATGAATTTTTTTTTGTTTCAATGTGTTTTTGATATATTTTATCATGTAATCTACGTAGAATATATGATATTTGACATTCTACACGACATTCTACGTAGATTGCATGTTATTCTACGTAGAATGCATGACATTCTACATAGATTGTACATAGAATATGTTCGTTAACATATTCTATATAGAAAAAAAATATTCTATATAGACATATAATATTTCTACATAAAATACGTTATTTTTTTAGCAATTAAATAAATTCTATATTAAAAAAATAATTTTTTTATAAAAAAAGTTTTTTTACTTTAAAAATCAATTATAATGAAAGAAAAATAAAATGAAAATGAAAAAAAGTAAGAGAGAGAAAGAGAAAAAACAGATTTTTTTCTTTCAAAAATACCCTTTTCACACATTTTCAAGATTCTCCACTATCAAAGTTCAAAATAATTACAAAATTGTAATCCAATATATCAACCATTGATTATCATTAATCCAAAGGCCATAAAAGGTTTTTAGGTTCCCACATTTTTTATGGTTCTTAAAAGAACCCTCCCCTATATATATAAATATGGAATGTATGAAAATTTTATAAATGGTCCCTGAAAGTTTGAAAATTACATAAATGGTCCTTGAAAGTCAAAAAGACAAAAATGCCCATGAAATTAACGGCTCAAGTTAACAGCTGTTAGTTTCAGGGACCAAAATGTTACAACTTTTTGATTTTAGGGACTTCTGGTGTAATAGAATTTTTTCAGGGACTAAAACTGTAATTACATATAAACCACAGGGACCATTTATGTAATTTAGTCTATATTTAAAAAGTTAACATTAATAATAACAATAAACATACAAATAAAAATAAATAAAAAAAATAAAAAATAAAATGTTACATTTGAATAATTAAAAGATAAAAAAAGAAATACAAAATGTATATAGGAAATAAATTATGATACAAAGAAAAAAGAGAAAAAAAAGGAGAAAAGAATAAGAAAGTTTCAAAATTACATAGATGGTCTCTGAAAGACAAATGGACGAAAATGCCCCTGAGACTAACAAAAAGTTAACGGCCGTTAGTTTCAGTGACCAAAATGTTACAACTTTTCGATTTTAGGGACTTTTGGTGTAATAAAATTCTTTCACAGACTAAAACCGTAATTTCATATAAACCACAGAGACCATTTATGTAATTTAGTCTTATTTTTAATACCTTTCTTTATTATATTCTCAAGGGTAAATTTGTCATTTTAAAAAAAAAAAAGACCAATCAAATGACTAAAACCAAAACAAATATAACCAACCACAGATACTGTAATTGTAAATTTGCCTTGAAAATGACTGAATCCATAATATCTATATAACCACATGGACGAAATTTGTATTTACCCTATAATTTAAAATTTTGTAATTAGACTAATAAATTGTTGGTTATGGAACTTAATCTGCATTATGACTTTTGGTGTTCTTGTTTTACAACTCCATTCTGACTTTTGTTCTTGTTTTTTTTATTTCATGGGTCCCTCTTTGATACAAATGTTCAATAAACGCAAGGTAACAATTTTGACTTAACGTGCCGGACGATTATTTTGACTCGTAATAAACAACTAAGCTAGAACATATCTTTTTTAAAAATGAAAATTTATAAAACGGTGTATTAACAAATAGTTCTATGAAAATATTTCAAAATGATGTAAAATTTATGACTTTTAGTCGTCAATCCTTTTGACTTGTTTGCCTGAATGAACCCAAATTGCCACCTCTAAATAAACGGATTAAATAATTCTTGCAGTTTTATATTCATAAATTCAATAGTATTCGATTGAAACTAATACATAATCAAACAATTTCTAAATTCATGTTGCAACATGATACGGTTCTAAGTCGACAGCTACAACATGAACCGTATTTTAGAACCGTATTAGAAATTCCTTAAAAGGACCACCCGTATGATCTTGCACATGATTATGCTTTGTCACACGTCAAGTACCTCTTTTTTTCCGAATCCGTTGCCTAGGGGAGACGTTAAACTATACGCTTTTATGTTGTTTTGATACATTTTTTAAGGGTTAATATTGAAAAAAGTCAAAAACCCCACAAACTTTCATAAATTTATTGATCAAGTCACTTGATTTTTTATAAGTGTTTAAGTCTCTGAACAATTTTTATCTTATTCAAAACTATATTTTTTAGTTTGCTATTTGTTAAACCGATAAAACAATTAGTTCCTTGAATGTTTAATATATAAAAAACTAACTTCATTTTCTTATTTTCACGATTAAGTCACTGGACTTTCCTTTTTATTATGTAAGTCATTGTACTGTTTACCGTTTAATAATCTTTTTAAACAAGTCAAATATATAGTTTTGAATAAGACAAATTTAAAGACTTAAACACTCAGAAAAAACTACAGTTATTAATCGATAAATCTATGAAAGTTCGTAAGGGTTTTCAATATTAACCAAGTTTTTAAGGGTGACAATTTTGACCCAACAGGTCAAACGGGCCGGACAGTTAAATTAACTCATTGTAAAAAACTAAACTAGAACATAACTTTTTTTAATAATGAAAATTTATAAACGGGGTATTAAACAAATTGTTTTTTTTTTAAAAAAAATTCAAAATTATATAAAATTTATGACTTTTGGTCGTCGACGCATTTGACCCAATTGCTTGAACCGGCTGAAATTGCTACTCGTTCAATTTTTAACTAGAAATCTTTTTAAATTTTGCTGTATGTTTATTTCAACTAAAATTAATGTGACGTGGTTTTGTTGATTTAAATTTTTAGTAGCAATAAAATCGATTTGGCGATAGAACGACACGCTTTGCATGTTGTACTTTGTGCATACACTAGGTACGTCAAAGCTGATGGGGATAATGATAATTAATGTTTATATTTGAGACACATGCTCTCATAATTGATCCATGAAAATTAACATATACGTGAAAATTACTTTTAAACGCACGAGCCATGACAAATCTTTTTTGCTGGTTGTCAAAAGTCGTAGCCTTCACGTTTTTGCTTCTGTTTTTTTATTAGTTTGCTCTTCTGTAGATCTCCAGCTTTGCTTCTAGCCTTGTAGTGTGCTTTTGGATGAAACACACTAAAGGATGGTTCTTAATACATGAGACTTCTTTAATTTATGTACTCCAGCCGCCACAGACGGTCCAACAAATTATCGAATGTAAGTTGTGAACAATTAGTTATCAAGTAATTTTATAATAGCTTTTTTTTTTTTTTTTTACAAAATCTGAGGATGAAAATAATCACATTATAATTTCACATGGATCTAAAGAAATTCAGAGTTCATAATATAATCAGAATTTTGCTTTAAGCAAGAATTACATTACATAAAAAGAATTATAATTATAATATTTGATATATAAATAAAAATTGCCTGGCAAAACACAGAAATGAAACCCTACCACGTGTCTGGTTCCACAAAAAATCATCCAAACAAGTACAGTACAATCCGTATTAACACAATCCTAAGTTTCGAGAAACGATGAATCTGTATATAACAATATCATTATGCTAGAGATGAGAAGAAAGTATTGTAGAAGAGCTACCAAAATAATTGGGGATTATGAGAAATTTGGGTGTTTAATTTAATGCCAGAGGAAGGAACATCGACGAAAATCAAGATGAATAAAAGCCTTCTGAGTTCCGTCTTCGATAGCATTAGCTTGTGCGTGGAGCTGAGTAGTTTGCTAGCAGGGTCATCCTATGTCTAGACACAAATCTAAACCCAAAAATATAGCGGAAAGAAAAACATAAGATGAAGAAGAAGAACAAAGAACAAATACATATTAACGGGTTGAAATCGTCAAAGAACAGACATTAAATGTAGTATGGAAATGGAGGGAGAGCAGGGTTGAAAACTTAAATTGTTTATAATAATGATCCCTTTATTATATGGCAAAGAGAAAACCAAAGCCATAAAATTTTGTAGTATAGGTGTCTTTCCTTGGGTAATTGTAGTTCTACGTGTCACAGAATAAAAGTCTTAGAATTGTTGAGGTGTTAGTCTCTAAGCTTGCTACAGTAAAAAGACACCTCTTTTTATAAGTAAGGTAGATATAAAACTGTACGGTAAAAATTAATGTTATTATCACTAGAAAGATTTTTATGAGAGAAAAAAATAGGAATACAAAGTTCATTACATTTGACACCAATTCAGTTAGATGAAATGGGTGTTTTAAACTAAAGTTCATTGCCTATATCTGCATTTACATAAATGAAGAGAGATTTCATTGATGTGATAGTTTAAATAAAAGTTCATCCCTTGTGTGAGTATGTTAATTATAGTATGCACTAAGGGGCCATTTGGTTTACTGGAATCCGAAGGAATTAGAGGGGAAAGAAATTCAATTCCAGACAATTCATGTGTTTGGTTCAACTATAAAAAGGAATTGGATTCCATCAAAATTGAAATTTTCCAATGAATGAAAGAAAATAACATTCCTTCACACAATGGATGAAATTCAATTCCTTTTCAAAACATAAAGTGGTTGATTACAAAAATACCATTTATGTTTAACACACTACACTACACCATGTCTAGTCTTACCCCACCCACCCTACCTACCTACCGACCCACAACCCTACCCTACCCTATCCCACCCACCTCTAAACCACCTACCCCAACCCTACCTTTGCTATCCAACCTACCCTTAACTACTACCCACCATACCTACCATTACATACCTACCCACCCTACTCTACCTCATCCTACCCTACCCATCCCACCCACGTCTAACCCACCTACCCCAACCCTACCTATGTTATCCAACCTACTCTTATCTACTACCCACCATACATACCCTTACCAACCTACCCATCCCTCATCCATCATACATTACCCACCCCACCCCACCCGACCCACCTACCCTATCTATGCTATCCAACCTACTCTTACCTACTACCCACCATACCTACCCATACCCACCCACCCATCCTTCCCTACCCTATCCATATCATCTTATTCCTACTTTATAGACTAATCCACCTCTACCCACCCACCCTACCCTACTCCATCCCACCCACCTTTACCCACCTACCCCTACCTTACCTACGTTGTCCAACCTACTCTTACCTACTACCCACCATACTTACCCCTACCACCTACCCATCTCTCATCCATCATCCATCATACGTTACCCACCCAACCCACCTACCTTTACCCTACCTACGCTATCCAACCTACTCTTACCTACTACCCACCATACCTACCCCTACCCATCCCTCATCCACCCTACCCAACCCATCTCACCCACCCTACCCCTATCCATCTCATTCTATTCCTACCTTAGAGACTTATCCACCTCTACCCACCCATCTGTGACGTCCTCATATTTTGATAGTATAATTGGAATCACCAGGATCAACACACAACCCAATAAATAACATGATAATTAATATTGATGCTTAATTCAGATTTAAGCAGTTCCACACTAAAGCAATAAAAATATATGTCTACAGTGATTAAGTCTAACTATTACAACATCATAATTGTTTTGAAAGTAACAAATCCCAGCCCAAAGCTACTAAACCTGTGTACCAATAGCTTCTAAAGTCTCCGGGATTTTTAATTGAAATTTGCTTAAGTAGAAGGTCCAGCTACACTTTTGCCTTTGCCTGAAAACATTGTGAGTCAACAGTAAGCTAATTTGCTTAGTGAGATAACAGATTATACAAACAACAAATATTTCTTTACAAGCATAGTGTGACTACGAGCAGTGTAAGCCCCAATGTATGTGAAAACCATGTAGTGCAATCATGGGGTTGGCAGTTCAAATGCTGATCGGGGATGTGCCGAACCTGACCAGGATACCGAGTGGGATGATCAGTCCCCGACAGTGGCCTGCTGTCAGCCCCAGTCCAGGTCGCATCAGATTGTGAAGTAATGATCATGCAGTGCAAGCATGATGTAAATAGATGCACTTTCAAATGAATGCTGGCTACATGTGTGTTACATGTCAAATACGAGTGTGCATCATAACAACAAATCAATCATGAGTGTCAATTGATGTATATGAACAATGTGAACATGCCATTGAATATGTAAAACGTGAATGCAAAGACAATAAATGTTAGAATGATAATCTATTACTCACAGTGGTTTGTACGGTGTGATTTGTCTCTGAATCAATGTGTGTTAAACAACACCACAATGATCTGTCAAGTCAGTGTAATAGTGAATTTATGTCAGTAATTGCTTAAAACTTAAATTCTGCAAATTAAATGAAACTTGAACTGAATTCGGATGGTCTGAAGTCCGGATGGTCCTTTGGTCCGAATTACCTTTGATCCAAAATAGGGGTGGTCCGAAATGGATAGGGGTCCGAAATGGGATTCTGGTCCGAACTTGGATGGATCCGGATTGGGATGGACCCGAATTCAGATGGTCCGAACCGAGTTTATCAGGTCCGAGTTCTTACTTTGATTATTTTCCAACATTTTCCAGAATTTACTTTTGACCATTTTTGCATGTTTCCGTATCTAAGATTGCAAATATGAACTTAATGTACACTTTTTAACTTATAACATAACACTAGGTACCAAAATATTCCGTTTTTGTGTCCTTTTTCATCAAGTCTCGATGAACACACACACTAACACACATACTAATTTCTGAAATCATACTTAGAAACGGAATTAGAGTCTGAAATTTGGTATACTATATTATCATCACTCGACTTAATCATATCCATGAGAATCTACAACATGCAACATCATCTCAAATCACAATCTGTGATTCGGTTCTTTCAAAAACCGAACACCAAACTTCACAATATTGAAATATAGAGAGATTTTTACCTTGATTGGATGATTGCAGTTGTTATAGTTTCTAATTTGCAACTTGAATCCAACTTTTGCACTTTTTGTTGATTTCTTGTGTTCCTTGGATTGAAATCGTGAGGTTAGAGAGAGAGAGAGAGAGAGAGAGAGAGAGAGAGAGAGAGAGAGAGAGAGAGAGAGAGAGAGAGAGAGAGAGTAAGGGACGGTTGAGAGTAGAGAGAGAAGGAGATTATTGAAAATGAAAGACTTTCCATCTTTTTATTTGTCACTTTTACCTATTTGCAGATTATACCCCTCAACTTCGTATTTTCTTATTTAAACCGATATTATGATCAAAATTTGCTTAATTTGATATAATAATCCATTAATACAATAATTGAGTCCTTAAAAATCATAAATTACTTGTACTTAAAATTAGGGATGTTACACCATCTCATCCTACCCTACCAACGAATTATGAAATTGGATTCCAATATCATTTTTAGTCAACCAAACATGATTTGGATTGCAATTCTAATTCCTTGCAGATTCCAATTCTTTAACAGATTCCAATTCCTTATATAACATTCTTCGAACCAAACGCCACCTAAGGTTGACAAATTTCTAACATGACACGAAAACACGACATGAAAAAGGAATGTGAGTTTTAAGCGGGTGAAAAATAGAACTTGATTGACTCGTTTAAAATCTATACATACATATTAATAAAGGATAACATTTTATGCCACATGACAGTCTCTTCTTAAACTTCATCTTTAGTTTCTCGCTTTTTTTCCTTAAATAAATTTTTTAATTTTTTAAATGATTTATGTTTAAATAAATTAAAGCAAAAAATAAAATTTAGATTTGCTACTTAACTTTTATAATATTGATTAAAGTTTTACAAACTAATATAAATGTTTAAAAAAGTATCATATCAAATTTAAAAGTTATCCTAAATTAAAATTAAACCGTGACATTCAATTTTAAATTTTAATCATAATTATATATTAGAATTATTATAAAATACAATTCAAATTATAATTTTACATATAGTTGTTCTATTTATCTTATATCATGACTTTATTTTTGTAGTTTATATGATTTTAAATTTTTCTATATACCTTTAAAGTTAATGCCTTATTGTTCTTTTATTATATTTACTAGTTTATTACCCGCGTATTACGCGGATATTTTTATATATATATATATATATATATATATATATATATATATATATATATATATATATATATACTATAATAAATTAAATGTTAAAGATATAAATAATATTTTTTTAAACAAAACTATATAAATATATATGAATAGTAATTATTTGCTTATATTTTTTAAACTTTTATTATATTATATTAGAATTAATAAGTTAATAGAGTATTAGATTTTGTTTGATTTTATTTATATTTAAAAGTAGATTGTATTAGATTTGGATAGAATTCAATTAAATTTCTTTATTATTTTTAAACTCATAAATGTCACGTATCGATTCATAGTGATGACACGTAATTTCACAAGAAAAGAGTAAAGTTACTCTTTTATTAGTATTTATTATAGATACGTAGATTAGCATGATTATTAAGTGTACTATTTATATCAATTCATATTTTCATTCAGATTTTTTAGCATAAAAAAGAATTAATAATTTCTTATAATTGCTACTAATAAGTAATAATAATAGAAAATTCTAAGAATAAAAGTAGATTTTAAATACTATAAATTAGTTTAAATTTTAAAATCAATACTTTTGTAGAATATTTATGAATGAAAACATATGAAATATATGAAGGAATAATTGTGTCTAATTTGTCAACATTTTATACTTAAAATGATTTAACTAAAAAAGTTATGTTATATCAATAAATAAATCTTTGTTTTAAGATATAAATTATACAAAATTATTACAATTATTATATGCATGTTTCAAATTTTAAACAATATATATGTTTTAGTTATTATCAACCTATTGGTTAATTGCTTTTAATATAATAAATTGAAGTGATTAATGTAAGGAGATAAATTAGGAAAGAAAAATAAAAGGTTATATATTTTTTAATTATTGATTTTAATTAGGAAAGAAAGATAAAATGACATAGGTATAATTACTGATTTTAATTAAGGGTATAAGAGAAATTTCATAAATAATTATGAGTTGTCATTAATCTGGACTATTGATTTCTTTCCATCCAATAGTCCAGGAACTCCAAGTGGTTTTCTTATTTTATATATTTAGATAATAATATTTAAAAATTACATATATTTTTATAAAGTATTATTTTATTAAATGTTTACATGTAGTTACATGGGTTATTAAACTAGTTATAAATAAATAAATAAAAATTAAAAAATAAATGTCAAAAACTAGAATTTTTTTCAAATTGAAATATCCAAGTGAGTTGAACAATGAATATATATTAATGATACATATATTTTGTCGATGGAGCCAAGAAGGCGTTAGTTAATTATTATTAGAGTAAATTACTGAAATGGTCCTGTGGTTTACATAAAACTTTGGGTACGGTTCCTGTAGTTTTAATTTTGCATAAACGGTCATTATCTTCACTGTTTACTTGCAAAATTGGTCTCTCTGTTGTTAACTTTAACAATCAAATTGTTAAAGTTTTAATAATGACCATTTTACCCTTTTTTTTAATAACATTTTGGTCCTTCAAGTTGGTAGCTAATTTTGTTTTGATCCTTTTAGGAAATTTTATTGTTTAACTCTTCTATTATTATTATTATTATTATTATTATTATTATTATTATTATTATTATTATTATTATTATTATTATTATTATTATTATTATTATAACTATTATTATTATAACTATTATTATTATTATTTATTGTTAATTTAACTTTTTACATTTTAGTTTATTTGTTTATTAAGTTTTTTTTTATTTTAAATTTTTTTTTTAATTTAAACTACAAACTTATTTATTTCTTTTATTATAAGCAATTGTATTAAATTAGAATCCATTTTCTTTTTTAGTTTTTCCGAATGAAAAAAATACAAACATTTTATATTGTAGTTCCAAACCAAAAAATTTTGAATCTTTAACTTTTATTAGTTTTTTCAAACGAATAAAAGTTGCAAGCCATTCTTAATTTAAGTTTTTTCATTTTCTAAACGTAAAAAATATGAAAACCAATCCATTTTTTATTTTTTTCACCAAAAAATTCAACCCTTTTCTGATTTTTTTATTTTGGAAACAAAAAGAAATGCAAACTATTTTGTTAGTAGTTTTTGCAAATGAAAAAACTACGAATAGTACTGATTTTCAGTTTTTCAAACAAAAAAAATCATTCTATTTTTCTAGTTTTTCGAACAAAATCATTCCCTTTTTTTTTTTCGAACGAAAAAACTACGAACTATTTACGTTTTTAAAGTTTTTACTAAAAACGAAATAGTGTGTAGCCTTTTTGTTCGGAAAAAATAAAAAAAATTGAATGGCTTGTATTATTTTACAATGGGGAAAAGTTAAAAACGTAGTGGTTAGAATAATCCAAAAATCAAAAAAATACGAATCATTCAATTATTGATTTTTTTAATGAAATACGACAAACCATTTTATTTTTTAGTTTTTCCGAACAAAAAACTTCGAACCATTAATTTTTATTAATTCTTAGTTGTAACTTTTTTATATCGTAAAAAATACAAGTCATTCCATTTTTTTTAGTTTTTTCCGAACAAAAAGGCTACACACTATTTCGTATTTAGGAAAAACTTTTAAAACGTAATAATTCGTAGTTTTTTCGTTCGGAGAAAAAATAAATAAAAGGGAATGGTTTCTTTCAAAAAACTAGAAAATAGAATAATTTTTTTGTTTGGAAAAACTGAAAATCAGAATTAGTCGTACTTGTTTTCATTTGCAAAAACTAATAACAGAATTGTTAGAATACATTGTAATTGATGGAAGTCAAAGTGTAGAGTTTGTTTTGTATATAGTTAATAGTTGTGAAAATATGAATTTATAGAAAGTTTGACTTTCAATTTAGTAGATCTGACATTGGCTTTTGCACTCATAGAATTTTGGCAAAAACGGTTACTGACATTTTGTGTGAAGATCATCTCATTTGTAATCGACATTTTGGAAATACATACATTCGGTTAGTTGTGATTTCTTTTATTGTTCTTGATATTGAATGTTTATCTGATTGATATAGAAACAGTAAATTCACAATTGGTATCAAAGCTTTCGGGGTGAAATTTTGATTCTGAGATTGAAAGTTTTTTACGAACTGTTACTGTTCTTCATTTTTTTTTTTCGAAAAAACCCTAAAAATCATCAAGGGTTTTCAATCAGCTGATCACACACTGTGAAAATTGGATCGAAGGTATAGGATCAGTAGTCGATTCAATTGACTATAAACTTGATTTGATTCATAAAACACAACAAAAGATCTAGAGATTTTTGTAAAATTTTGAAAAACCCGAAGTTTTTTACTGTTTTATTGAAAAAGTCAACTCTAGATCTATTTTTGGACAAACGTGTTTCACAAAAAGTGTTTGTAATCAAAATCCTCACCTTCGATTTCAATTTGAGTGAAAATGGACAAATTTTTCGAATTAATTTGAATTTCAGACTTGAATAATCTGAAAAATTAAGAAACTCGAAATACACATAGCTTATGTGCAATTCGAGTTGAATACTTGTGAAATTCGAGTTGACAACAAGTGTCAATCGAGTTGACAACAGTGTCAATCGAGTTGTGTTAGATATATTATTTCGATCATAGGAGTTGTTTTGTAATAATTATTGTCTTTATATTTAGTCTTGAATTTAATTTCCATGTACTTTGTTTCTATGTAATAGTCAATGGGCCAAAGTTGCCAAGTTGTAAGAGTTAATTAAAGGAGCCTAGAAATAGGCTCCTAGGGTTACTTTAACATTTACGGTTGACATTTTGAATAGAATATCCCAGCCGCCACTTGCAATACTCTCTCAACATTCTTATTGTCTTTCTTCATCATTTCACATTTATTGAGCTAGTTTCTTCATGTGTGTGATAAGAAAATCATCAAGGTGCTGAAACAATAACGGGAATACAATATTACAATTGGTATCAGAGCTCAGAGGGGTGGATTTCAACTGTTTCATACGGATTCTGCTGGGTTTTATTGTGTGTTCTTCGTGTTCTTCCATTCTACCCGGTTAGATCTTCATTTTCCTCTGTTTTTCTGTGTTTCTTGTGCTATAATGGTCATATAAACATCACATTATCATTCTCTACTGATTTTAAGCTCATTTAGTTTCATATCTCTGTTAAAATCCTCAAGAATCGGCCATTTTTAAGTTTGAAAATATGGGTTTTTTAAGTGGGTTTTTAACTTGTTCATGCTGTTTTTAAGTGTTTTTTAGGTTATTTTAAATCACCAAAAGTGTTTAAAATAGTTTATAAATCATTTAGAACTGTTTTTAGGCTTTAAAACTGATAAAAATCGAATTCTGCTCAGTTCTGCCTTAGAAATCGTAAAAAAAACCTGCTGTATTTCGGATCCTTACTGTAGCATTTCGGACCACCTAGGCACCAATTTCGGACCTCCCATCACCCTAATTCGGACCTCACTTCGGACCAGATTTAGGTGCATTTCGGACCCCCATCAGCCTATTTCGGACCACACTTCGGTCCCATCCGAACTTCGGACCATCCGAAATTCTGATCAGGCTTTCCACTTTTACTGTTGGGACTTATACTTAAATTTTTGCAATTTCGGACCATACCCATTTCGGTCCATCCGAATTCGGTCCTTCCACTGTTCATCCGAATTCGGTCCCTTAGGTCCATCCGAAATTAGGTTCACCCGAATTCTGTCCCCATCCGAATCCCTGTTCATCCGAAATTGGACTCCATCCGATTTAGGAACCCATCCGAAATAGCACATCATCCGGACCATAGCCCATCCGAATTACTGTTCATCCATCCGAAATCAACACATCCGAATTCCGTTCATTCATCCGAATTTCATCCAATCCGAATTCGGTCCTACTATCCGAAACACTATTCATCCGAACCCAACTCATCCGAACTCATCTACCATCCGAATTCAGATCTTTCTGTTTTCAGTCTAGCCCATCCGTGTCCAGTTTCCACCTCTAAGATCTTCATATTTTCGATCAGCACCCATCATCATAATGTCTCGCGAAGCTCTCGTACTCGGATCTGAGAACAGACCACCAGTTCTCTATCCCGATGAGTACGAACAATGGAAATCCCGGTTTCTTAAGTTCGTTGGAATGCAACCGCTCGGGAATCTGATGCTCCAGTCCATATCCGAAGGACCCGTGATCTACTATCGGGAAATAGCAGCCCGCCCTGAGGCTGACCCTCCTGTCCAAGCCTCCAAGGTTGAAAGAGAACCGGCAAATGACGCCGAGAGAGA
Organism: Centrapalus pauciflorus; assembly: GCA_020465985.1. Classification (NCBI taxonomy): domain Eukaryota; kingdom Viridiplantae; phylum Streptophyta; class Magnoliopsida; order Asterales; family Asteraceae; genus Centrapalus; species Centrapalus pauciflorus. The sequence goes on from JAANYP010003020.1 coordinate 677,122, forward strand.
CCGACAGCACGCTGACAAGAGGGCAGAATATCTGATTTATCAAGCCCTCCCCACTGATATTCTGGTCGGTGTAGACAGCAAAATGTCTGCAAAAGAAATGTGGGACGAGCTAGAAGTCCAAATGCTGGGGGCAGATCTCGATGATCGTGCCAAAATCGAGGAGGCCAAGGCTAAGTTTACAGAATTCCGCGCCAAAGACGGGGAATCTTTGCAAGCCACTTTCACCAGGTTCTGTGCAGTCCTTAACGAGTTAAACAAACTGCACATCAAGAAGGATAGGGATGATATCAACATCCAATTCTTTGCCGCCTTAGCCCCCGAGTGGCAGCTTGCATGTCGGGCCACAAAAAGAGTCCTGAACATTCCTGAGGTATCCATTAATGTCGTCTTTAAGGAGCTTAAAAAGTATCAAGGTGATGTGGATCAACAGAAGCTGATGGCAAATCAATTGGCCTCTCTACTGCTATCAGCCAACACCGGGTTGAAACCAAATGATTCCCTAGCCTTGATCACTAACACGCAGATTCCGAAACCATCATTTGCTCCAGGTTCTTCGTCGTCTCAGTGCAGGTATGCTTCTCCTCCGCGTGAGGTCTATGATGCGGAGGAAGCTTCGATACAGAAACAGATAGCCTTGTGGACCAACCGTCTCCAACAGCGACGGTTTTCCAACAAGACTAACAACCAACTCCGTTATGACACCGGTCCTCGGAGGTACTCAGATGACAGACGGGATGAACGACGCGATGATCATCGCCGGGATGACTACCGCAGGGATAATAGAGATGATCGCAGGTATGACGATAGACGCGACTATCGAGATGATCGCCGTTATGAAAGGCGAGATGATAGGCGTGATGATCACAGGGACGACAGGCGGGACGATCGAAGGGATGATCGTCGGGATGACCGCAGGGAAGAGAGAAGAGAGCCCGAACGAAGGGACAGGAGGCGTGATGACAGCCGAGAGCATCGCCGGGCCGATAAGAGGCCGGCGGAAAGAAGAGAGGAAAGGCCGAGAGCAGATGAGCCGAAGGCAGCGGATGAACGTCTCTGTTACAAGTGTGGCAAACCGGGCCACTTTGCTAGGGAATGCAAGAACAATTTCGACAGAGACGTTGCATACTACGAGAGAAAGCTCGAGGCAGCTAAGAAAAGAACGGATGCGTTAGCCCTCGTCGCCCAGGAGGATTACTGGGATGCTGAAGATTATGAAGACGAGGATGACAAGGGCAAGAATTGCTACATGGTTGATCGTATGGGGTTGGAGCACTGTATTGTTTTCATTGCTGACAATTCAGATCATGCTGCTGAGGGGGAGACACTGAAAAATCCACCAGCATGTCTGATGGCTACAACCAACGATCCCGAATGCTCCACATCCGGTTCTGAGTCCAATGAGGTATATTCCTATTACATTCCTGCACATGTAAATAAATTATTTGTAGATAATGAATGTACACTGCACACACAAATACTTGATCTACAAGCTAGATTAAATGCTGAAACTGCAAGGTGTGTACAGGCTGAACATCAAGCTCATACTCTGAAAGAATCATCTGAATTATATCATTCAAAGTGGTTAACTAATCATAATGTTATAAAACAGATGTTAATAGAAAAAGTAGATGTTCAGGATAGGAATATATACCTTGAATCTTGCTAGAAACGCTTTCAAAAGAAAAACTCTCTTTAAAAGAAGAAATTATTGTTCTTACAAAAAAATTAGATGTGGTAAATATGGAAAATATAGACAGTTTGGAAAAATACAAAATGATTGAAGAAGAAAGGATAAGTTTGTACTCAAGAATAAAGACCATTGACGATGCATTTTTGAAAAGGGGTCAAACAGAACAAACTAACCATTTAAATCAGCCCAAAGAAACTAGGTTTTACCATTCTAAACAAGGAATTGGTTTTAAAAATCCTAAATATTTGGAAAAAGCACAAAATGTTTTACCTGTATTTTATGACATGAACTACATGGGAGCCGGCCTTAAATCTTTCTTTTTTGAGTCATCAAAGGAAGTTTTAAACCAAGAAAATGAGAAACGTGTCGCTCGTAAAGATAAAGAAATTTCTTTTCAATATGAAGAACTTAACGAGAGTTATTCTTCTAGAGTACCCACTTTAGAGGAAGATCTCTTGTCAACTTATTCAGAAGCTGAATTGAAAACTAAAACCGTAAAATCAACTCCTCAACTTTATATTCCTGCAAAAGTTCTTCAACAACAAATCACTGTTTTAGAAAAGGAATTGAAGTCGTCTCAAGAGAAAGCACTTGATCTTCAAGATGCTCTTCTTAAGAGAGAAGAAGAATTGGTAAATCAATCTTTTCAACAATCTGTGGAAGTTACTGTCCACAGAGAAAATTTTGAAATGGTTTCACAAAAATTGAAAGATCTTTCAAAAGAACAAACACTTTCTCATTCCATAAATATTCCATGTGTGTCATCAGATAAAGGTAAGGCTAAAGCTGAATCTTCTTCTATCATTTTCAAAGGTGAGTGTTCAAAAGTTTTCAAAAATGAGGTTCCTAAAAAGACTCAGATTAAATCCAAGTCTTTTAAGAAACCCACTCACCACCAAAAAGAAAAGTCTGTCAAGTCTAAATCTTCCATGCTTACTGACTCTAATCGTTTTGTTCCTACAGATCATATAAGAAGAGTCCCAAAAACCACCATGCAGGATTTTACAAGTTTTTTTTGTGAAGAAGGCTTTAATGCCAAGTGAATTTGTTACTAGAGATAGGATGTCTGTAATCTCTAAAGACAATTTATGTAACAATGTGTGTGACAATGTCTGTAATGTTGTACCGAATTCTGCTGTTCCGTTAAAGTACTCTTTTAGTGATTTATTTAATCTGTGTCCGACTAAATATAGACGACAGGTTCCTGTAATGAATGCTTTCGTGCCATATCCTGCTAAACGTATTCGGAAAAAGAAAATAAAAAATAGTGCATCATCGGCCACAAACAAAATTGAGATGTGTCCGTTGCCAAGGCCCAAAACCAAAGCAACGGTCAAAAAGGTCTCAAAAAGACAAAAACCAAAGGCAATTTCAGCGCCTAAGGTTCCAAAACCCAATAAATCCAATCTTCAATGGATTCCAAAGGGTTGTGCATCCGGACCACACACAAATGCTAGTTGGGATTCTAAAACTGTACACGTGCCATATAAATGTGGAAATCCTAACAAAAAGGGACCCATATTGAGGTGGGTACCCAAGGTTGTGTGATCTTAATGCAGATGGTTCTTGGTTACTTCTGATCAAGACCCGTGCTTCAAAGAAATGGCTTCTAGTTACCTTAGACTAGGACCCGTTCTTTTGCTTGTCGGTTGTGCTTAAACCGACACGTTTGGCTTCTGTGCACACAACCCAGGACCCGGTCTTATCTCATCATGTTTTCTGAACATTTCGGTTCAGAACACGGTTTGATTGTGAATTAAAAATGGATGTGTTTGAATGCATATAGTTTTTCATTATATGAATTTATGTGTTTTTCAGGCTAAGTCCATTTGGTATATGGATTCGGGTTGCTCCAAGCACATGACTGGAAGAAGAGAATTGCTGTCCAACGTTGTTGAACAGTATTGCGGAACTGTGAAATTCGGGAACAACCATCAGGCTCACATAAAAGGATACGGGGACTTAGTTCTAAATAATCTGGTCATGAAGGACGTTGACTATGTTGAGGGGTTATCACATAATCTTTTTAGCATAGGACAGCTCTGTGACAAAGGACTAGAAGTCACGTTTAGAGCCAAGAACTGCAGTGTTAAGAGCATGGATGTAAAAGAAATCTTAACTGGTTCCCGAAGCTCTAACCTTTACACCATTGACGTAGCTAAGCTAATAGTGAAGGATAACATTTGCCTACTATCAAAAGCCTCTTCAAAAGACTCTTGGTTGTGGCATCGAAGATTATCCCATTTGAATTTTGATAATATCAACAAGCTGGCTGCAAAACAGTTGGTCAAAGGTCTTCCTGAATTGCGCTACGAAAAGGACCATCTGTGTGGAGCTTGTGAGAAAGGAAAAATGAAACGATCATCTCACAAACCAAAGCCCGAACCATCAACAAAAAGAGTATTGGAGTTACTTCATATGGATTTATGCGGACCGATGAGAACTCAAAGCATAAATGGAAAACGATATGTGTTGGTTATCCTTGATGATTATTCTCGATATACCTGGGTCAGGTTCTTGCGTTCCAAGGACGAGACAGCTCAAGAAATCATTGATTTTATCAAGAGTGTCGAGACCCAACAGCAACTGTCAGTGCAATCAATCAGATCAGATAACGGCACGGAGTTCAAGAACTCAGTAGTTGAGGGCTTCCTTCGATCCAAAGGTATTCAGCATCAATACTCTGCTGCTCGAACACCTCAACAAAATGGGGTCGTGGAAAGGCGTAACCGTACGCTAGTGGAAGCCGCTCGTACAATGCTCACATATTCAAAGCTACCTCCGTTCTTGTGGGCCGAAGCCGTATCAACAGCATGCTACACACAAAATCGCTCCATCATCCATAAGCGCTTTAACAAAACTCCTTACCAACTCTTTTTGAATAAAGTACCATTTATTAAGTACTTACGTGTATTTGGTTGCAGGTGCTATGTGCTGAATGACAAAGACAACCTCGGGAAATTTAACGAAAAAGCGGATGAAGCGATCTTCATTGGATACTCATCCAACTCGAAGGCATATCGCGCATTCAATACCCGAACCAGAACAGTCAATGAAAGTGTGCACGTCACATTTGATGAGTTGGCTGAACTGGCACTCGAAGTTGATCAATCCGGACCACACATTACACAAATGCCTGGAGACTCTTCAAATAACCCCATTTCTTTTTCTTCTTCTGATTTGGTTAATTTATTCGATCCTTTTTATGTTGAATTTTTCGGTCCTAACGCTAGTGTTTCTAATGTTGTCAATAATGTAGGTGATCCTTCCAATTCAACTGCGCCGCAAAGTTTCTCCGCTCCATCTTCTTCAACGTACCCTCATCCATCCACATCATCCACCGACACATCCGCAGTTGAATCTACTCCTATAATTCCCTCACATATAATACAACAATTCTTCCTTCACCTGAACACTCGGGAATCGAACCTGAACCAGTGGTACCATCATTTGAAACCATTGACCATGAATCCTCATCCATCCCCACATTAACCACAGAGGTTCCATCCCGAGCACCCCTTCCACATGAGATCAAATGGACCTGAAGTCACCCAACAGATCAAATCATTGGTGATGTATCAACAGGAGTCCAAACTCGCAGGGCATCTGCTAATGAATGCCTCTTCGCATCATTCCTGAGTATGATAGAGCCCGCTCGTGTGGATGAAGCCCTGACAGATCCGGATTGGATAGTTGCAATGCAAGAGGAACTCAACCAGTTTGAACAGCTAAGAGTATGGCGGTTAGTTCCCAAACCAAAAGACCGTACAGTCATCGGAACAAAGTGGATCTTTAAGAACAAACGAGATGAGAACGACATTGTGATAAGGAATAAAGCAAGACTTGTTGCCAAAGGCTACCGACAACAAGAAGGGATAGATTATGACGAGACCTTCGCTCCAGTTGCACGGATCGAAGCAATCAGAATCTTCTTGGCGTACGCGGCACACAAAGACTTCAAAGTGTACCAAATGGACGTCAAGACTGCCTTTCTAAACGGTGAACTTAACGAGGAGGTATATGTTGAACAACCACAAGGCTTTGTTGATGCACATAAACCTGACCATGTTTTTGTGCTAGATAAGGCCCTCTATGGCTTAAAACAAGCACCTCGAGCATGGTATGATAGTCTTTCAAATTTCCTTATTTCTGCCGGTTTCTATAAAGGTGTGGTGGACACAAATCTGTTCACAAAAAGGGAAGGCCCACATATAATGCTAGTACAAATTTATGTCGACGATATTATATTTGGATCAACTGACAGTAATTTTTGTAAGGATTTTTCAGCCCTAATGGAGTCCAAGTTTGAGATGAGTATGATGGGGGAAATGAACTTTTTCCTCGGATTACAAGTCAAACAACTTGAGGATGGGATTTTTGTGAACCAGTCGAAATACACTCTTGACATTCTCAAGAAGTATAAGTTAGACTCTTGCATGAGTATCGCAACTCCCATGGCCTCCAACTGTAAGTTAGACACCGATCCTTCCGGAAAAGTGTCGATAATTCAACTTACAGAGGGATGATAGGATCCTTACTATACTTGACTGCCAGTAGGCCGGATATAATGTTTTCAACATGTCTTTGTGCTAGATTTCAGGCCGACCCAAAAGAATCACACCTAATTGCAGTAAAACGCATTTTTCGTTATCTTAAGGGTACACCCGAACTTGGTCTATGGTATCCAAAGGGAACCGATTTCGATCTTACCGCGTTTTCAGATGCTGATTTTGCAGGTTGTAGAGTGGACAGAAAAAGCACGTCGGAAGGAATACAGTTTTTAGGAGATAGACCGGTGAGTTGGTCTTCCAAAAAGCAGAATTGTGTTTCCACATCTACAGCTGAGGCTGAGTATGTAGCAGCTGCAAGCTGTTGCTCTCAAGTGCTGTGGATGAGAACACAACTACGCGATTATGGATTCTCACTCACCAATATCCCAATTTACTGTGATTCTCGAAGTGCAATTGCCATCTCTTGCAATCCCGTACAGCACTCTCGAACAAAACACATAGATATCAGGTATCATTTTATTAAAGATCACGTAGAAAAGGGAACCATTGAGTTGTATTTTGTTGGCACGGAATACCAACTTGCGGATATATTTACTAAAGCTTTAGACGAACCTCGTTTTCAGTTTTTAGTATCCCATATCGGCATGTTGAATCCGCCTTCCAATTAAATATCAGATATTGTCTTAAATAATTCTATTTCAATCTATCATGATTGAAATTCCTTTATTTTAGAAAATATCTGTTATTTAAATTTAAGGATTGTGTCACAAAATTGAAACTCAATATTTCCTTATCTGCGTATATTTTTAATAATTAATGATCCTAACAAATTGTTGTGTGAATTGTTCATCACGGAGTGGGATGCAAACAATATCCATGTTTGTCTGTGTCTGTAAGGCTAAAAAGGGTTGTCGCGTTTAAAATCTGAAAAAGAAAAGAAAAAGAACCGGTATTTATTTGAGAGGGAGTATAGTTAGGATTTTAAATTTTATAATTCTTTGTTTCTTTTTTTATTTTTGTAGTTAAATTTCAAATTTTAGGTTGATCTTAATTTTTAACTTTAATTTTAAGTTTAATTTAATAGGTCAGAAAATCTCAAAAAGATTTTAGCTTTCAAATTTATCAAAAAGTCAAAAAATATTTTAGTTTACTTTATTTTATTTCATTTTATCTTAATTTGAAAAGATCAAAGAAAACACCAAAAAAAAAAAAAATTTATTTTGTAGTTTCATGGGAAAATTCAAAAACATTTAATCATATTGGGCCAAATTTTTTTATTAAAACTCTTGTTTTTGTTTTTTTTATTAAAGCCCATTTCCTTTAATTGTGTGTGTGTGTGTTAAGTCCAAACCGGCGGCCCATTTCACTCCTTGGGCGCGGATCCTTCTGCACCGACCCGACCCATCTGCCTTTAAAAGGTTGGGAGTCAATCGGTCAACTCCTTCATCTTCAACATTTCAAAAAATATCTTCTTCTTCTCTCTTTTTCCGTCGACTCCCACCGCCCACAACACCACCATTAAAGCCGTTTCAAACCTTTTGGACTACCATTTTCTTTCATTTTTCTTGCATTTTCCTTCTTCGGCATTATCAGGTAACTTGTTTTTCACTTTATTTTAACTTTTAATGTCTTATATTATGTGTTTGATTCTCTATTTTTTCTTTTTTCTTCTTCTCGGTTTTTATACATTTTAGGTACTTTGATGTGTGTTTTTCTCTTAGTTGTAGTTAGATAAAATGTTCAGTAAGTTGTTTTAGTATAGGATCTGTAATTTCATGCATTTCTGTCAAAATCACCACTGTTCACGTTGCATGTTGCATGAACTGCATTTAATGAAATGTTGCATTTCGGACCCATCCGAATTCGGATCTTCAGAAGTTGTTCCACATTGTTCATTATTTTTTATATAAGTTACATTTTTCATCCACTGTTCATCCGAATTCGGATGATATCCGAATTCGGATGATATCCGAATTCGGTTCCCATCCGAATTCTGGGTACCATCCGAAATCAGGACCTATTCATATCATTGCATACATTTTCTTAAGTCATCATCCGAATTCGGATCATGTTTCATGAACCATCCGAATTCGGACCACCTCCATTCATTCCATGCCATGCATTTCGGACCATCATCCGAATTCGGTCCCTGTTTTCACCACATCCGAATTCAGACCCCCACTCATCATTCATGCATCATACGAATTCGGACCATCCGAAATCCAACACTTAGCATTTTTTTTAACTTTTCATTTTTCCATTTCTGCATTTTTATATAAATTAAAAAAATCACAAAAATATTTCCATCTCAGTGCACCATTGATTAGAGCTAGGATTAGTGTTTGAGTGAAAAGGTCTTTTCTAACATCGGTCTCTTAACGATTGACTTTGGACTTTATTAGTAGAACTTTATTCTACTAATAAAGACCCGATGCTAAACAGATCAGATAGTTTCTACTTCACACTCATCTAGACTTCACATCAATGCATTATCATCTCAAGTCTTATTATTCTAACTCTGTGCACTTTGCAGGATGATGGAACCCGCAGTTATTCTCACCGTACCCCATCCCCCCATTCCAAATAACAACGCTCAACTCCCTGAAGAATCCATCCTACCCAGCGCCGAGTTTGTCGAGTTCATTCCACATAACTGGCAACTCGACGTTTCCATCCTCACCAAAGAAACCCAAACCCTAGCTTTCGACATCCTCACCCGCCATCCCATCTACTATGCCTTATCCACTGCCATAGCTGTTCCCCAGATATATCTCCAACAATTCTGGAACAGGCTAAAATATGTAACCGACCCCGAACCTCACTTCACATCCACTATTAACTGCGTTCCAGTCAAAGTCACTACCTCTGCCATCCGCCACATCCTTCATCTACCCGCTGAAGTCTACCTTCCCACCCGTGAATTGTTCGACCCAAACCCATCCGTCTCTGAAACCCTAGCTGAGATACAAACTCTGGGGTATGACGGTCCTCTTTCTAAACCATCAGACTTCCGCACAAAGAACCTTCAATCCCACTGGCGGATACTATTTGACGTGCTTAACAAATGCTTCACTGCCAAGCATTCCAGACATGACTCAGCGTCGGCCCAGGTACTAGCCATGTTCACAGGCTTTGCCTTTGACCGACACGTGGACTATGCTACATTCTTATTCGAAGAACTACGAAGAGTCCATATAGAGAGAGGCACAAAGAAAGGCAGAAAGTATATTCCTCTTCAACGATTCCTGCAACTCATTATTCAATATGCAATGGACCAAGACGACGATATTCACGAGCGTCCAGAGGCTGATGTTTACCCCACAGTGGCAATTCAGAAGTTAACTCTGCCAAAGGGGGCCCCGACAGTACCAATAATTAAAACTCTGTCTCTTCTAATGAGGTCAAGGGGCATGAAGCGGGTTCGGGCATATATAAAGGAGAGTTATCCGGATGAGTCTCAGTCGGACTCGACTGAGTCTAACCAATCCGAAGGTGAGCCAAGAGAGAGTGAGCATGAGGGAGTAAGGATGGATGTTCAGCAATCTCTGGGTTTGGGTGAGCGGGAGACTGTGATTGTGAGGGAGGAAGCAGGAGGTGAGACGGCAGAGCCGGCGGATTCCGAAAGAACCGTCTCTGTCGTGAGAGCGAGGGAGATTCAATCTGAGGGTGAACTAAGCTCTATAAGCCGGAACCCTCTCCATAAGACCGTCCGTCCAACGGTCGAAATCACCCCCACCACCCACTTGGTTTCCCCTCAAAAGGAAACCACTTCATTCCACGGGGTTCTACCACATACTCCATCACCCTCTCATTCGGAGAGTGGCGGTGTTGAAAGAGGTCACACTCCTCCCCAAGTGACCGCCCTTCATTCCATCACGATTCCATCTCCCATAACACAGCACGATGCCTCCGTGGCATCCCCAAGAGCTGCCTCCGTGGCAGCTCCACAAACTTCCGGATCTGAGCATCGTATTCAGGAGCAAGAGATGATGGAAGAAAGACCGGAAGTGGCTCCATCAACGCCATCCACTTCCGGCCATCTCCCAATCAATCTGGAGATGCTAACGGCAGCTTTACGTGCTGCCAGCGTGATTACCCGGGCTGACCTGGACGCCCAAAGGGAAGCCGCCGAGGAACGTCACACCGCCCTTCTTTCTCTAATCAAGGGTAAGGGTGTCGCTTCCGAAGCTGGCCCCCCACCAGGTTCCCATTCAGTTCAACTTTAGATAGCCGAGCTCTCGGACAAGATCGATACACTTAACCGTTTAATTCTTCAAGTCCAAGAGCAGCTTAATTCGAGAATGGATCGCCTCGAGTCGGCGGTCATAGAACTCCAGTGCCGCCCTCAGGCCGAGGCCCCAAAAAGGAAACATGACGATTAGGACGACCCTGATCGTCATGAGGGGGAGAAGAGGCGAAAGGTTCAGTTTGAGGACCCCGTGCTGGGTATAGGGGGAGCAGAGACCACTGAGGGGTCTGAACTTCAGGGGTCAGGGGAAATGAGTCAGGAGGCTCAGGAATACCTCTTTATAGAAGACGAGCCCATGGTCGAGGGTCCAGCTCCACTGGATCCGATGACAGCTATGGTAGAATTCGAGGAACCGCACGAGAAAGTTGAAATCATCTTGGTCTCTGATTCAGATTCCGATAACGAGGACAACGAACCCTTATTAACTCCTAAGCCTGAACCTGAATCTCCAACGAACCCTCCAAGATCCCCAAGCCCTCCTCCAGTCCAACAAACCGAACTTCCAGGTCCCTCTCGAACCAAAAGGGTCGATTGTTTTGATGAAACTCCGGAGGGCCCTGGCGTGTATAGAAAAGATGACTTATTCTGGGTGGACCACTATACAAAAGGCAAGGTTCAAACATTGCCTCAGGAAGAAAAAGATCAAATGCGACAAGAACGGCGGGGGACTATTATAAAGCTTCTTGAAGCTAAAAAGGACGAAATCGAAGAACCCCCCGTTCAGGGCCTTAAAAATTTCTTCCAGAAGTTTCCCCCGGAGCAGTTTCAGAATCCGTACCTAGAAGAAAGATTCAAAATGGTATTCAGAAAGAAGCCTGGATCCTTCAGCAGACGCCTACTTATGGAACTCACAAATGTTACCAAAGCTGAACAGGCCGAATACTATCAACTGATGCTCCGGGAAAGAAGGTCAAAAGTATCCAAATTAAAGATAAAGTCACTCATTTCTATCACCATGTGCAAAAGGGCAAAAGTATACTACCCCGCCTTTCAAGTAGAAAGAGAAGATGGCACTATAGATGAGTTCTTCGAGAATGACCTAGACTTCATAAATGTGGACGACGTCGAATTTCTACACGAGCGATTGAAAAATCGCATTAAAGGACATATGTCTCGCATGACTGCTTTGGGTGCCTTAGTTCAAAGCATGAACCGTCGCTCAATCATTATGTGCCTAAGAGACTTCCAGATGGCTATAGAGAGCGCGATGGTTAAAGTGGGTCTTCGAGCACCGGAACAGGATAGCTTCCTTCTAGCCCACCATCCGGCTTACAGAGTTATTTTCAGAGGAGGCCCGAGTGTCATTTTTGTCAATCACAGGGGCTACAAAAGGTTCATGCGCTTTGAGGATCTTCCCTGTTACTCCGATGGTACACTCAGATTGGTTCGAGCTGCGCTTACACAGAAAGTTCAAGACTTTGATGCTCAACCAGATCCACAACAAAGGTGCTCACCAAGGGAGATTCAGGACACCCTCAGCGGCATTGAACTCCTGAACGAACGACTGCATTTGAGACAAGTGACCAGACGCTTCGATGTCATCCGTGGACTCCGAGAATCAACTGACCACGCCAGAGTTCCAGGACCTCCTAAATGATCGTAAAGGGGGAGATTGTTAGATATATTAATTCGATCATAGGAGTTGTTTTGTAATAATTATTGTCTTTATATTTAGTCTTGAATTTAATTTCCATGTACTTTGTTTCTATGTAATAGTCAAGGGGCCAAAGTTGCCAAGTTGTAAGAGTTAATTAAAGGAGCCTAGAAATAGGCTCCGAGGGTTACTTTAACATTTACGGTTGACATTTTGAATAGAATATCCCAGCCGCCACTTGCAATACTCTCTCAACATTCTTATTGTCTTTCTTCATCATTTCACATTTATTGAGCTAGTTTCTTCATGTGTGTGATAAGAAAATCATCAAGGTGCTGAAACAATAACGGGAATACAATATTACAAGTTGAATCATAGTCAATTCGAGTTTACTCTTAACTTCATTCGAGTTTGACACAAGAAAATTCGAATTTAATTCGTGTTTATTAAGAATTTGAATTTCATTCAAGTTTTTCACAAGTAAATTCGAGTTTCACATAAGAGTTAATCGAGTTTCACTCTAAAACTCAAGTTTCTCAACCTAATTCGAGTTTCACTAAGGCTAATTCGAGATTTATACAAAGCTCATTCGAGTTTCATACAAAACTCATTCGAGTTTTACTTAGCCTTATTCGAGTTTCACCATACATCATTCGAGTTTTACAGAAGAGTAATTCAAGTTTCATACAAGCATTATTCGAGTTTTTGCAACACATCAATCGAGTTTTACAAAACATCAAGACTATTCAGTGTTTGATTCAAGTTGATTATTGCTACTAACAAGTTACTTTGTTGTAGATTACAGTTGATCATTTGATACTAATCTTTGTTTCAAAGGTTGATCAACTTTCAACAGATGTTCAACCTTTCAATTTCAATCAAAGTTCATCAGATCTTGGACAGTTTCCAAAATATCAGTCAAAATGTCAAAGGACGCTCTAGCAATGGGATCAGAAACAAAACCTCCAATTTTTTACAGGGGAGAATACGTCCAATGGAGGGAAAGGTTTCTAGAATTCATTAGCTTTCATTATCTGTCAGAAGAGATGCTGAAATCCTTAACATAAGGACCAGCCACATTCATGGAAACAATACCTGGAGTACCAACTGGTAATCCCCCGATTCCACCAAGGACAGTCGAGGTTACCAACCTGACTAAGGCTCAAAAGAAAAGAAAACTAGGGGACAAAACTGCAAGGAAATTACTTCTGATCTCCATCCTCAATGATATCTACACATGCCTCACAAACACAAAAACAGCCAAATCAATATGGGATGAAGTGTGTAAACTAATGAGGGGATCTGACAGAGCTACAACAAACAAAGCTAGAAACAGCCTGATGACGTTTGAAAATTTCAGAGCTCGTGAAGGAGAACTACTAGAAAATACTTACCTAAGGTTTGTGAGTTTGGTAAGTGAAATGAAACGAAATGGAGTGACAAAGTCCAATTTGGACATAAATGTCAAATTTTTAAACGTTCTAAACCCTGAATGGCAAAAATATGCCATGATTATCCAGCAAACAAAGGAAATAGAAGAAATGGATTTTCATATGATATTTGAGAATCTCTACAACTACCAAGAGGTTGTGTTGAGAAAATTATCAGGAAAGAAGAAAGCCGAGAAAGGAACTGCTAACCCATTGGCTCTACTGGCAGAGAAAAAGTACAAATATAAAATGAAAAAGGAGAAAAGAGCAGTAGTCAGCAGTACATCTTCTGAATCAGAATCCTCCGATTCATCTGCAGATTCTGAGATTGAAGAAATGAAAAAGCGGATGGCACTGCTAACAAAAGCTTTTCAAAAGAAGTTTTACACAAAGCCAACCAACAATAAAATGCGCTACAAGACTGGCTCGAGAAAAATTGAGAAGAAAGACAAATATGAAAAATCTGGAGAAAGCAGTGGAAGAAAAACTGACAAATATGAAAAATCAGATAAGTCAGCAAAGAAAGATTCAGAACAGAAATGTTATAACTGTGGGAAACCAGGTCATTATGCCCGTTGTCACACCCTGCTACCTTGGTTGGCAGCGAGACGTGACGAGTGCGGAAGCGTAACCATAATTATAACGAACGACCACTATATGGACGTTTTCGAAATATTACGACATTAAAATTTAAAAATGTATTAATGTTTTACAAAATGAAAGGAATGAAGTTCGCGTAATACAGAGATTCTGAAACATAATTAATGCGTCCAAAAATAATGCAGTCAAATCTCCGTTAGTTTTCGAAATATGCATGCGACTCCATGAAATGCGGAAGCTTGAAAGTTGGTGTATCCGAAGGCACACTTGCCTTAATTACCTGAAAATACATACTAAAATACGTCAACAAAAATTGTTGGTGAGCTCATAGGTTTACGCGAAAAGACAAGTTGTATGGACATTATCAGATGAGTTGAATTTATAAAATCATAAATTCCGTGTATGTATTACATAAACCATCATGCAACCGAAGCTTAATTAGAATGAGTTTGCCCTGTGCAGTATTCCCATACGTAATACCGTGTGTTGAATATATATGCACTCGCTGTTAGCCGAACCGAGCTAACCCGAATGGGGGACATGACTCCCGATAGATCTATCCACAATATACTCGCGCTTACAAATAAATGCAATTAACGGTTCATGATATAAGGGCTGATGGAATCCGAACATGTAATACATATAAGAAATAAACAGTTTTGATGTCCATATGAAAAACAGTGCATGTATTTCCACCCCAATAGATAGTGAAAAATAGGGGCTATGAAGACTCACCGAACTTGTGATAGCAAAACGACGCGCAAAAATGCAAAAGTGCGTTGTTTGATGGGTGATGAAACCGGAGGTGTTTAACCGAGTCCGAAATGATGATAAGGACTTAATATCACTAATATATGATAATATGTATATTTATAGATTTTTATGTCTTAAATCACCCAACATTACAAGTTTATAAATAAGATTTGCTTAAAACGTCAAGTTTATATATATATAATTTTCCAGCTTTTTTGGAGGTTTTTCGGCCTACTTTGAGGCTGTTTTTGACCAAGCTCCAAAATGTTTTAGACTTTGGTTTTCTAGGACATTAAACTACTATATACAAAGGATTTTTAGAATCAAGAACGGCCATTTTTTCGAGTTGTTTAGGTTGGTGAAAAATCTCGTTAAAAACGCTATGTTGGCCATTTTTGAGCTGTCAAACTTTCGGTTTCTCAAATAATTTCTGGAGGTCTTAAACTTCAAAATAAATTATGAAAAATTGCAGATCTATAGTTAAGACATAGATCTAACTTTTGAGACAAGAATCAACTTATTTCGTTGAGTTATGAATTAGTTATGATTTTTCAAAGTCGATACAAATATTCTGCCAAAATTCCGTAGTTTATAAATTTAAAACAACTTATGATTCTTGTTGTTTATTTAAAGACAACTTGTTTAAAAGCCATAATAGTTATAAAACCACATATATAACACATGTTTTCATAATATTAACATGCTTATAATGTGTTCATATATTCATAAACACATTTAAAGAAACAACTTAAAAATAACAACTAGAAACTTATAAACTTGAGTTTTTATGAAACTTGTTGTTGTAGGTGATTATATATATTATGCAAGACTTATATAAACTTAAATATATGATGAAATAAGTTAGTATTTACTTACTTTGATGTATTTGGAGTATGAAATTGAGAAGAAGTTGGAACTCTTGCAAGATTTGAACCAAGAACACTAGAAGTTCAGCAAGAACACTTGAATTTCACCAAGAACACTTGAATGAAAAGGTTTGTAGTGTGTGTGTGTGTTGGATCCGGTTTTGAGAGGAGAGAAAGAGATATTTTGGTATGAAAATAATGAAAAGGAAGCCCTCTATTTATAGGCAAAGTCTTGGTCTTTCAAATTGAGGTGGAGTGTAAGATCATGTTGAAATGAAAGGAGAATGGGGTGTGAAAGATTTGATTATGAAAGGTTATGGAGTTGGGAATTAAAAAATTGAAATCAAATCTTGGGTAGTACTACCCTATGACCAGATTTTTATGGATATTTTCATGTTATTATATATATTTTTTTTTGTATAAAAGTATTTAGAATGTATTCTTGTATTTCCCTTTTCTTGTAAATTCATAAATACTTTTGAATGCATTGTTTTAATGAATTGTTTTAGTCTTGCATAATTAATGTTAAGTAATTGTATTAGTGTATGATTAGTGTCACTAATCATAATTTAATTATGTACTTAGTTGAATTAATCCCTCATATCGTAAATTGATCGGATTAATTGATTTCCCGATTCATCGCACCGATGAATTTGATTCTAATTGAGTTGAATTTTCTAATAAACCTTGTTAATAACTTGATTAATTTCTAATGACCACTGATTAGGCTATAATTGACTATTAAATACATATTAGGTCATTGTTGCTATCATGGTTTAGTGCCGGATGTTACAGTCTCCCCCTGTTAAGGGAATTTCGTCCCGAAATTAGCTCGTGTTCTCCACTTCTTGAGTACTTGAGAACAGGTGTGGGTATTTTTCTCGGAACTGATCCTCACGTTCCCACGTAAACTCAGGACCTCGCTTAGAGTTCCATCTGACTTTTATTATCGGGATCCGGCTGTGCTTTAGTTTCTTGACATCGCGGTCCATTATTTCTACAGGTTGCTCAATGAAGTTCAACTTATCGTCTAACTCCAGCTCGTCCATGGGTATAACGAGTGATTCATCAGCCAGACACTTCTTAAGATTGGACACGTGGAAGGTATTATGAACGTTATTAAGCTCTGGGGGCAGGTCGAGTCGGTAAGCTACCGGGCCAATTCCTTTGGTGATCTTGAATGGTCTGATATAACGAGGATTGAGTTTTCCTCGTTTCCCAAAACGGATTACGCCCTTCCAAGGCGAGAGTTTCATTGGTACTCGTTCTCCTAATTAGAATTCAAGGGATTTTCTTCCTACATCTGCATAACTTTCTGACAATTGCGGGCAACTTTTAGTCAGTTCCGCAATCGTACTATCCTTTCGGTAATTTTGTGAATGATCTTAACGCCAATGATTTGGCCGTTTCCCACTTCTTCCCAATAAATTGGTGATCGACACTTTTGCCCGTAGAGGGCCTCAAACGGAGCAGCTTTAGTACTTGAGTGATAGCTATTGTAGTACGATAATTCCACTAAGGCAAATAAGTATCCATTACACAGGCTCTTAATGTACGTTCTAGGGTTTGGATCGTTCTATTATTCTGACCATTGGTCTGAGAGTGATATGTGGTACTCAGGTCCAGGTTTTTATCCACAGTTGGCTATAATAATTGCCAAAAGCTTAGCTGTAGATCTGCTATCCATATCAAAATGATTATAATAGGCACTCCGTGTCAGGAGACGACTTCCTTGAGGTACGTTTGGACTAGCTTATTCATCCTGATGTTCTTCTTGATTGGTAGGAACGCGCGGATTTTGTTAGGTTGTCGACTATTACCCAAATGGTTTCTGATGGTTTATCTTAACTTTGGAGCGTGTTAGGAATTTTCTGACCGATTTGGCAAGTCATTCTTCATGATAGGCCACCCGTATAGTTTCTTAAGGTCATGATACATTTTATTGGATCCGGGGTGAACGACATATCTTAATTTGTGTCCTTCATCCATAGCCAGCTTTCTTATTCCACCAAACAGAGTAATCAGATTCTATTCATGAATTATCGATTTTTATTAGCCCTTATTCTAAACTATTTATCCACTTGTACTCTTAACGGCTTAGCACCTTAGTTTTCCTCAGGTGATAACGAATTTTCACGGTTGCCATTACATATTAGTTCCATCCAACGGTACTACTTGGTATTCGACTCTTTCTGGTTCAAGATGTGTTGGAGGCTCTTATGGTCTGTGAATACAATACACTTCATACCGTACAACTATTGTCTCCAAGGATTAAGACTACTGCTTCAAGATCCAGATCATGTGTTGTGTAAATCACCTAGTGAACCTTAAGTTTTCATAAAGTATAAGCTATGTCCCTATTTTTTTATATAAGCCCATTGTGTGAAGCGTCACAGTAATCTATAAATTTCTCGTTCCTCTTAAGTATGGACAAAATAGGCGCGCTGCACAGTTTGTGCTTTAATAACTGGAATGATGTCTCCTGATCCTTGCTCCAATCATACTTAATGTCTTTTCGGGTCAGTTTTGTTAGAGTTCTGGTGGTCTTTGAGAAAATTGCTTATAATAAGTGGCAAGTCTTAAGGACTGTTGTATCTCTATGGGGGTTCTAAGAGTTGACCAATTCCTGATAGCCTTGATCTTTGCGGGGTCGACTTGGATTCCTTTACTATTGTTCACGTGACCGAGGGATTTCACCTCTCCTAACCAAAAGTCAAATTTAGAAAGCTTAGCATATAGTTGTTCTTTCTCCGATAATTCCAGAATCAGTCTTAAATGTTGCTCATGCTCCTTCTCGTTTCGTGAGTAGATTAAAAGTCATTCATGAATACAATCACGAATTTGTCTAAATAAGGTTTGCACACCCAATGAGGTCCATGAGTACCGTTGGGGACACTAGTTAATCCAAACGGAATTAATAGGAATTTATGATGACCGAAACGGAATCTGAAAGCTGTCTTTGGAATATCTTTCTTGTGAACTCTAACCTGATGATAACCAGACCTAAGGACGATCTTCGAATAGAAGCTTAATTCTTGGAGTTTTGTCAAACAAGTCATTGATCCTTGGAAGTGGGTATTGGTTCTTTTAGCTTATTTAATTTCTCGGTAATTGATGCACATCCCGAAATTTCCATCCTTCTCCATTATGAACAAAACTGGAGCTCCTCCAAAGCCAGGAACTCGGTTTGATAGGCCCTTTTGCTAAGAGCTCCTATAGTTGGTTGGACGATTCTTACACTATTGATGGGGCTAATCGGCATGGTGCTCGAGCCACTGGTACCGCACCTGATACTAGGCCTATTTTTGAATTTGACTTGCCTCGATGTTGGGAGTTCAGGTAAGTGTTCTTGAAAAACTTTGGGGTAACCATAAATAATAAGAATATTTTCGAGCCGCTTTCCCTTTGGCTCCCTCTCTATCAACACTTCAGGGTCCTAATGCTAGAGATGATGCTTACTTTGGTATTTCTTGCTTTGCGTTGGACGGTAAGGACCTTCTTATTGGCTAAAGGTATATGAACTATGTTCTTGTTGCATACTATTTCCTCACGATTTTCGATAGCCAATCCATGCCTATGACCACGTAAACACTTCCCAGTTTGATGGGTATCATGTCTGTTTCAAAGAGTCGGCCTACTAATTCTAAGGAGCATCCTCGACTTATATTATTTGTCTTAAGCTTCTCACTGTCATCAACCTCAATAGCATAAGTAGCACTTAATGGAATTTATCAGCTTCGTGAACTTAGTGGATATAAAGCTCTTATCAGCACCAGTATCAAATAGTAGAAATGCATAAGTGGTATCTAATGGGGTAAGAGGATAAGTCTACGGGTTTGAAATTTCTTAGGCAGATAGTCACAACTTTATCTATTCCTACGCAGAGTTGTAGTTAAAACTTAATTCCTCATAAAAGTTCTTGATACTTAATCTTTGTATGTGATATGGTCAAAATTTTTTTGATAAATTCTTAGGCCTTATTTACCCTAAGATATATCAGATAGTAAAGCCTAGATAAATACTATAAAATGGTAGAAGGGTACTAAGTATGAGATGCCTCTGGAGTTTCCTCGTACTCCAGAGTGTTAAGTCGTTGGGTTAGTTCTGCATTGCGGGTTTTGTGCTCCGCTAGGCGTTGTCACAATTTGTTGATTCCGTCTGGTTGAATCGCCTGTTTATTCTGGTTGGCCTAAGGTTTATTGGTGGTTTGCATTGCCTCCTGCTTAATCCTTGCAAAGATCTCACTGACCTCTTGGTGGATTTTGTCGAAATTGGAGGTCAGGTCTGGCGGCCCTTGCCACCAACAGAGACATTGTTTGTTACGTAGGTTTCTGGGTAAGTGTCGGCACTTGAGAGGAAGATGGTGTTCTGACTTCAAACTGGATTTGGATCCCCTCTTCGTTTCTCCACTCTTGGAGAGTGTGAGGCATCCATCCCCACTGTCCTATGCTTGCCCGTTACTACTGCGGCGGGCTTGGCTGATGGGCAGGTACCGGGATAGACTCCCGTTGTGCTAGTCACACCCTTTCCCTAGGGGGGAATTTCGATATGTTATTGTCATCAGGGTCCATATATGTGTTC
>JAANYP010003020.1:701200-943700 GCA_020465985.1 Centrapalus pauciflorus
TACCTTCCTTCTTCAATTTTAGAAAAGATAAATTCTGATCTAGAATTGAAAATTAAAAATTTTGAGATAGAAAATAAATCTCTCAAGGCTGAACTTAATTCAATGGAACAAAAGTTACAAAATCAACCTAAGAACAAAAATTTGTCTGATCCATCATCTTCAACTTCTCTAGATTCTATCAATTCAAAAAAGGAATTTGATCCGTTTATTCACTCTGACTTTAATTCCTTAGAGGAAATGTTTGTTAAAATTGATGACTTTGTTAAACCTCTTCATAACAAACAATCAGATGGTCAAAAAGAACCTGTTAAAATTCTGCAAAGAATTTCTACAGATTCAATAAAATCATCTGAAAATTCACCATTATTACAACAAAAGAAGGAGAAAACAAATGTTATTTTTTATACTCCTAACTTTGAAAAAGGTGAATCATCCTCAACAGAGAACTCCATTGCACTCAAAGTCCAATCTTCAAACGGTAAAAGAAATTTACAGAAGAAACAAGTGTCTAAGTCTACTAATTCTCATGTTTCTTTTATGTCAGATATCATTGTGAACGGTTCGAGAAAACAAGTTTGGAGAAAGAAGAAAAGAGAACAGAAAAACAAGAATATAAAACAAGAGTGGCGCGTGAAGAACAAAATTGTTACATATAGAAATAGCAATATTGAACACTCTGTCTGTAATAATAAATTTGTTAATAATTCTTGTATAAAATTCTCAAGGACAGACTTAATTGCTTTGAATTCTCGTACTTGTGAACCTTTTATTGTAAAATCTGATAAGCTCGTCTCGCAACCGAAGAAAAAGGACCCATTTTATGAACTGAAAGAGGTTCCACAGAAAGTTATTTCAAAAACAATTCCACCACGAATTGTACAAAAGTGGATACCTAAGAGAACGGTTCAAAAGTGGGTACCTAAAACAAAATCAAATGATAAGCTAAAAGCCATATCTGTTAAGAAAACAAATAATACTTTGCATGATTTACCTAAAACAAAAGTACCCAACTACAAGTGGGTACCTCATGTGCTACTTCGTCTTATAGGTAAACCATGTTTGGTATCTTGACTCCGGATGTTCCAAGCATATGACCGGACAAAGAGACACCCTCACGAATTTTGTAGAAAAGTTCTGTGGGACGGTCAGATTTGGAAATGATCAGTTTTATCCGATCAAAGGATACGAGAGTCTCAAATACGACAAAATAACCATTCAAAAGGTTTTCTATGTTGATGGTCTTGGACACAATTTGTTTAGTATTGGACAGCTGTGTGATAAAGGAATGGAAGTCAATTTCAAAGCCAATCGGTGCAGCATCAGATCCGGGGAAGGTAAAGAAATACTGGAAGGAAATAGGAAAACCAATTTGTACTCCATTGACTTAGCCTCTATTAATCTGAAGAAAGATGTCTGCTTACTGTCAAAAGCTACATCTGTAACATCCCGAATTTGAGCCTGGTACGTGGATTTAATTTACTGGCTCTTTATTTTAATATTATTGCGTTGTTCCAATTAAATCTCGTTTCGTGGAATTAACGTGTCGAGACCGAGTGATACGTGTCTTCGAGTTAATAATTAGTGGACTATTATTAATTATGAGATCGTGGATTTAATTGGGTCCAAAAGATATTAATAGTGTAAATGCGATATCGGGTTCGGATTAATCGGGTACGGGCTTTCTAATTAAGGAAAACGTTTATATATGTATGTGGATAAGCCTTATCTCCTTTACCTTTCCTCTCTTGGCAAATCAAAATCAGAAACGTGAGTGTGTGTGAATGTGAATCTCCTGGACAGCAAGGAATCAAAGCTTAGTTGCTGAATTTGAGCATCTTCTTCTTCCTCCTTTGAGTTCTTGAAGGATTTGAGGTAAGATTTTATGGTTTTGGTTACTAATTCGTATAAGGGATGTGTTGAATTCGTGGGTTGGGTTCTGAAATGTGTGGGCAAGTTATATGTATGTTTGAGGGATGTTTTTCTGGTCTGGAAATCGGGTTGTGGAGGTGAAGCCTCTGGTTTCTACCATTTTTGCGAACTGCATTGCTGCTGTTACAGTGTGAGCGCGACCGCGATGGCCTCGGCGCGACCGCGATCGCGGCACGACCGAGTTGCCTGGGCGCGGGCCCGTGATGCGGCTGCTGGTGGGTGTTTTGGGCAGGGACCGTTCGTTCGGGGTGGTTCTATGGGGGTGTTTAGTCATGTTGATTATGTTTCGGGTTTTGTTATCTGCCGGTCGGGTTATATTAATCTGTTGGAGTCCGTGTTAATTACAGGTTCGAGCCGATCGCGTACCGATCAGCGATAGAGTTTTGGGTCGTCGTTGCTTTCGGGTATTGGTGAGTACTCGAGTTCTTTATAAAAACGCGCGTAGCCTTTTATGAGTCAGTTATGTGTTGTGCTATGTGTGTATGAGACAGAGATACAGCGCAGGTATGATTTTATCTACCCTATATGTGTTATACGTGTTTGAGTTGCAGGTGTCCGCGATATGTGATCGCGCAGGCTGACTGTCCCTAACCAGTCACGAGGTTTGAGACTGTATATATACAGCAGTGTTATCGCCAGGTCGCTCCTGTGCCTATTGAGTAGCTAACCGCTGCTGTGTGCGGCCTGTTAGCTGGGGAACGGCGTCCCCTTTTGAGCAGAGATATGTGCAGTGCATAGAGTTTGTGATATATGTATTGAGCCTTGTGTTGTGCATGCTAAATGTGTTATCTGCTGTGTCTAACCCTCGCGTGCTCACGAGCTGTCCAGCTTATGTTTTCGAGTCTTCCGTGTCTCAGGCAGCCATACCGTGGGACCGCAGTCACAGCCGCAGCAACCGAAGTAGAGATCGGGGCAGTTAGAGTTGCGTGTGTTGACTGTCTTTTGATATTAGACCTCAGAATTGTTATCTTTATCTTGTACTTGATCAGCAATGTGTTTGTTATCGGTAGTCGGTGTTTATAAGATAATTCAGTTGTCTATGTATCTGCCTCAACATGTGATTTGATGTATGACAGCTTGTATGTTAAAGTTTTAATTAACAGTGTTTTCCGCTAATCTTGTGATATGTGCATTATTAGATGATTGCATTATTGCCACCTGTGTATTGTATTGACGTGGCATTTGTGTGAGAAATGTGGGTGTTACAACATCTAAAACAACGTGGCTATGACATCGTCGCCTTTCACATCTGAACTTCAATGAATTAACCAACCTAGCGAAAGGAGGGTTAGTTAAAGGGCTGTCAACTCTCAAATTCCAAAAAGAGCAGTTGTGTGCAGCATGTGAAAAAGGAAAGATGACAAGAGCCTCACACAAATCCAAAACCGAACACTCATCCACGAAAGCACTGGAATTACTACATATGGATTTGTGTGGACCAATGCGAGTACAAAGCATTAATAAGAAACGTTATGTATTGGTGATAGTTGATGACTATTCACGATACACATGGGTTTTCTTCCTGAGGTCCAAATCAGATGCAATCGAAATAATCATAGACTTCATCCGGAAAATACAAGTGAAATTGCAACTCACAATTCAATCAATCCGCTCAGATAACGGAACAGAATTCAAGAACAAATCACTTGAATCATTTTTGAATTCTGTAGGAATCACACATCAGTTTTCAGCTGCTCGAACTCCACAACAAAATGGTGTCGTTGAAAGAAGAAACCGGACACTAGTGGAATCAGCTAGGACGATGTTGGCGTATTCAAATTTACCGTTATTCTTATGGGCAGAAGCAGTTGCAACAGCTTGTTTCACACAGAATCGTTCAATCATAAATAAAAGATTCGGAAAGACTCCTTATGAATTAATTAATAAACGAATACCTAATATTAAATTTTTCCATGTCTTTGGTTGCATATGCTTTATTCTAAACGACAAAGACAATCTTGGAAAGTTTAATCAAAAGGCAGATGATGGAATATTCATCGGATATTCAAAGGAGTCGGTGGCTTTCCGTGTGTACAACAAGAGAACCAAGACAGTCAACGAGAGCATGAATGTCAAATTTGATGAAGGAGTGGTAATGGCTTCTGAACACACCAGTTCAGGACCCGAACCTAACAAGCCGACTTCAATAGAGTCATCTGAACTACATGCTGAAAATTCTGAATTACATAAGTTGTTTGAGAATTTTTATGAAGACTATTTTGAGAAGCCCAAAACTAATATTCTAAATTTGGTGCCTGACAGGATTGCTGAAGATCCCGTCGTAGTCTCTGATCTTTCTCATCAACAAGTTTCAGAAGAAACTGGAGAAGCTTCAACAACAAATGTGAAATTGTCAATTGAAATTGCACAACCCATTGAACCTCCAAATTCTTCTGAGACCCCCTTAACTTCTGAACATTCAGAAGCTCCTAACTCAGATATCCCACCTATTACATCTGAAGTAACCCCCCGACCAACATATCTTGATCGTAATCCCAATCAAGACCACATAGAACCGTTTCCACATACTTTTAAATGGACGAGAAATCACCCAATAGGAAACATTATTGGTGATCCATCCGCTTCAGTCCAAACTAGAAGAGCCACAATAAACGAGTGTCTATTTTCAAATTTTCTAAGTAAAATAGAGCCCAAGAATGTAAAAGAAGCACTTCTGGACGCTGATTGGATTGTGGCGATGCAAGAAGAACTGAACCAATTCGAACGGTTAAAGGTCTGGAGACTTGTTGAGCACCCTAAAGACAAATCCATTATAGGCACGAAGTGGATCTTTAAAAACAAGAAGGACGAACATGGAGTAATAATTTGAAATAAAGCTCGCCTCATTGCCAAAGGATAAAGCCAACAAGAAGGGATTGACTACGATGAAACGTTTGCACCAGTTGCACAAATCGAAGCGATTATAATGTTTTTAGCTTTTGCTGCTCACAAAAACTTTACAGTTTATCAAATGGATGTTAAAACTGCGTTTTTAAACGGGGAACTAACCGATGAAGTATATACATATCACTCTGAATGATTTACTGATCCTTCGAAACCTGATCATGTATATATTTTAGATAAGTCACTGTATGGCCTTAAACAAGCACCGCGTGCTTGGTATGATGCACTTTCAACATATCTGTTGAAATGTGGATTCAACAAAGGTGCAGTTGACACAACCCTGTTTATAAAACGTCAGGGACCGGATATCATAGTTATACAAATATATGTAGATGACATAACATTTGAGTCTACAAATCCGGAATTTTGTAAGAAATTCGCATTTTTAATGTCTCAAAAATTTGAAATGAGCATGATGGGAGAAATAAATTTTTTCTTAGGATTACAAGTTAAACAACTGGCTGATGGTATTTTTATCAATCAGTCAAAATATATACAAGACATGCTAAAGAAATTTAACATGGTTAACAGTACTCCTATGAAAACTCCCATGGCTCCGGATTGAAAGTCAAAACTCGATGAGGACATTTCGGGGAAACCTGTAGATGTGACTCACTATCGAGGTACAATTGGGTCATTGATGTATTTAACAGCAAGTAGACCGGATATTATGTTTGCTACATGTGTGTGTGCAAGATATCAGGCGAATCCTAAAGAATCACATTTAACAGCTGTGAAAAGAATTTTAAGATATTTCAAGGGAACTCCAAACCTTGGTTTGTGGTATCCCAGAGAATCTTCATTTAATCTAACTGCTTTTTCTGACGCTGATCACGCAGGTGATAAGATGGACAGAAAAAGTACGTCTGGAGCAGTACAGTTCTTACGTGACAAACCCATATGCTGGTCATCCAAGAAACAACATTGCGTCTCATTGTCTACAGCTGAAGCAGAATACGTTGTTGTATCCTCTTGCTGTTCTCAGGTGTTGTGGATGAAAAGCCAACTGCGAGATTACGGATTTACACCAAAGAAAATACCTATCTACTGTGATTCTCAGAGCGCAATAGCTATTGCATCAAATCCGGTGCAACATTCAAAAACAAAACACATTGATATTTGGGGGAGCTCAGCTAAGAAATATGATACACATTTGAGGGGGAGCAGCTTTCAGAAATTAAAGGAGGAGCATTTTTAATTTTTTTATGAGTTTAAATTTTTTTTTTGTGTTAATTTTTGGTTATGCGAATTTTCAATTTTTTTGTTTTGTTTGTTTTCAATTTTTTTTTTTTTGTTTTTGTTGTTGTTTTAATTTTGTTAAATTTTTTTTTTGAAAACCATGTTGGGATTTTGTCGATAAATGGGCTAATAAATGGTGAGTTGAAGTTGGGCCGATTTTATATGTTCAAATATCGGCCGGATATTGAATCTTATAAATTTGAAATTCAAATTTGAAATTATTTTTTTTTTCAGAAAACCGGTTCTTGTTTCATCTTCTTCACCAAGATTCCTTCAACATTAAAAAAACTCAATAACCCATATCAAATCGACTGAATCAAGATTTGTTTTTCATCAAAATTGTGAGTAAATATTTTGTAGTTTCTACTAATAGTATGTGTACTTAGCTTCTTTCAGATATGGGATATATATGTATCTGTGTTCGTAATTTTTTTTTTGTTTTTGTTTTTGAGAGTTCATGGAGATTCATAATATTTGTTCATGAAAATGAAATTAAATGTGTGATGGGTTTCGTATTGTAAACATGAACATGAATCTGAAATTTCATGAGTCATTTTTAATCACACAAACAAATATTATGATTTTTGCATTCAAAAGTATCGAGTTCAAAATATTACTGAAATTTGCATTTTTAACAACTTAAATGTTGTTTTTAATCGAAGATTAGTAAAACAAAATTGTTTAACATTGTTTTTCAAAAGGGACAAAGATCTTTAATTAATAAAAAGGTCCCTGAAATCAATTTTTGAAAAATCAGTGTAAAAACACTTGAAAAATAATTTTCAGAACAGTTTCTCGATTAAAGGGTTCATTCGAGAAAATCCAAGAGTCATTCGAGTTGAGTGCTATGATACTCGAGAAAGACCAAGAGTCATTCGAGTTGAGTGCTATGATACTCGAGAAAGACCAAGAGTCATTCGAGTTGAGTACAATGCTACTCGAGTTGACGGAAGTATTATTCGAGAAATCACAAGTGTGATTCGAGTTGTTTAGGTTAACACTTGGAATATTTCAGAACAAGTCTTGATAGATTTAAGGTTCATTCGAGTTGTACTCATGCTATATTGGAGGAAATTCCTTAATCATTTGTAAGGTCTACCACTGACAGATCTATCTAGACGCGGATCCGTGAACGAGTGCGGAATCCTCGTTTACGGTCAGACGGACAACTCTCAACCAACGGAAACACGGAGACTATTAGACGCTGAACGAACGACACACGAACGATCCTACGTACTAATTCTCTCCGAAACGGGACTCACCTAGCTGATAAACTCGAGATCGCCTATTGCTTAATTCCTCACGAATTCTGCCAAAGGTCTCTTAATCATTCGAGTCTATCCCTAATTATAGAC
The DNA here is from genome assembly GCA_020465985.1 of Centrapalus pauciflorus. NCBI lineage: Eukaryota > Viridiplantae > Streptophyta > Magnoliopsida > Asterales > Asteraceae > Centrapalus > Centrapalus pauciflorus. The sequence continues at coordinate 708,628 of JAANYP010003020.1, forward strand.
CCTGATTCGAGTCTGTTGTGGGCCAACCTCGAATCTGGTCTAAGGCCTCATTCGAATCTGTCCATCTGACAGATTCGAATCTAACCTATTTCGAATCTAAGGATACATTCGAATCTATCACAGATTCGAATGTCTTCCTTTACATATTCGAATCTAACCAATACACTTAAACACTTAAGTGATGAAACTTATAATATTACCTTATGATTGATTTTATCTTTGAGTTTTATGTTTAAACTTCTTGTAATACGTTACATCAAGTTCAAACATACAAACACTGATAAACATCAATCATATATAATATATATATATACCAAACATATGCAAAATCACAATGTAAGACAACTTAGACTGCTATCGTCACACGGGATGTACCAACAGACTCCCCCTTGACGATAGCTTCTAATAATTCACACATTTGATTTAAGAACATGGTTTATTATTGATTCAAAATACTACCAGCATACAGACCTTTTTCTACACATACCTTGACTACATTTTCATATTTACTCGCTTCAGCATCCATATGTGCGTCACTGGAAATCTTACAGTTATACAAGATCTGCAAGTCTTCTTTGGATAAGTTCACCAGGTGAAGCGGGTCATAGACTCTAAGAATAACCTTTTCTTCTAAGTCTTCCATAACCGCTTCCCCAGTTTCTGTGTCAGCATACCACCACTTCAGATTCTTCAGAATGTTTTGTGGCATTGGCTTGAGAGGTACCTTCCTAAGACACCTGGCTGGCTTATAATGAATCCTCATCCAAGGTCTACCAGTTAGAGGGTCGATACGTGATGGATCCTCAACTCTTTTCCCAACTCTTGGACTCAGGCGCTCAAATTTCCTCGATCTTCCCTCCTTTCTTATTATTCTTGCGATAACGTCCGCATAGGGATCATTGCCAATATTGATCAGATCTTTCCATGCTAAATCTGCAATTTCAATCTTTGGCAAGGAGTTGAACGCCTTTAAGGTTCGCCTCATGTACTGAAGCCCGTCTTTTCTCTTTATTATGAATAGCTGCAGTTCTCTGTCAAAGAACCAGCTTAGAATTCTCTCAGACAGCTTCCCCGTACCTGGCACCCTCATTGTCCTTTTAATTGCTGCTTCCTTCTCCTCAGCCCTGAACCATAGCTTTCGTTTTTCTTCATTGGTTAGCTCTCTTGCAGGTTCCTCTGTCGATGGCTGAGGATTTAAGGCAACATTCACTATATCTGCATCGACAATGTTATGTCCATCAATCATATAAGTATCTGTGATAGGATTCTGCTGCACAATTATCTCGTCAGCTTCATCATCCTCATCAGCAAGTACTTCATCATCTGATCGCCAGTCGACTATCTCCTCTGGCGCAATCTCCCCTTCTTCAAGCTCTTCATCTTCGTTATCAAAGCCTACATCCAGTGGATCATCATCAAGATCCATGAGCGCGTCAATCATCTCACTGATTTCAAAGTCTGTAGGCTCCTTAGACGAACTAGCTTCACCCCTGTTTCCTTCGCCTTGACTAGGCTCCCCCTGAATTTGAGTAACTTGAGCTGCAGGAAAATCTACAGACTCAATCTCTTTATTTGCACTGGGATCATTGCCTTCATCATCATCATCTTCTCGCTGAACTTCCTGATCTTTACAACTTGTCTCCCCCTGAGTTTGTAGATTTTTCATAAGCTGCTCTAGGAGGGACCGCATTGCTCGGATCTCAGACGATTGGTCAGTGACAAAAGATTTAAGCTCAGTGTTTTCATCTCTTACACCTTCAATAATCATTCTCAACTCAGCATTCTCCTTATCCAGATTAGCGTTATGTGCTTGGAGTTCACCAACTGCTTTAGTGAGAGTCATAATTTGAACGTGCTGAAAATCCACTCGACTCTTCAGCTGCAGTAATCTTTGATTTTCATTGTATGCTTCTGGCATAGATGGAATGGACTGAAGGGGAGAAGGATTGAATGGTGGCGGAATGTAGGGTTCGTGTTGCTGAGGTGGCGGTGATGGTGAATCTGTGGTTGGTGCTTGGGTTTGGGCTTGAGAGGTTTCTGGTTGTGCTTCCGAGATTGAAGACGACCCTTGCATAAATCTATGACGTTTTGCGCGTGGCCTCGTCACTAACGTAGCAATCTCTTCTTCTTCATAATCGGACTCCTCCAATTCCCTGGTCTCTCTCCTCCTCGAACCACCTTGATTGACAATCAATCTAGAACCATAAGTCTCAAAACAACTTCCAGTTTCGGTAGTTACCACCTCATGAACTTCATCTGATTCGGTTTCAGATTCCGAAGATGTCAATCCTGCCTCAGCCCCCTCTGGCTCATATTCGTCAACATCACGAAATAGATCATCATTATCTCCTGGCGGACTCAGCAGCTCATCCACCAATGCTGCTGCAACATCTTCATTTGCATGTGGACCCGAAGCCCATATTTCCTCCAATGTTTGGGCTATTTGCTCGGTTTCTGGATTGGCACTTGAAGGCCCAGCTTCCTGTACCTCTGGCTCCGGCTGACTCGTAGAAGGCCTAGACGCCTGAGACTGAGTTGTAATATCTCTTTGTCTTCGCCTTGGATCACGTGAACGAGCACGAGTCTGATGCGGTTGCTGATGCGGTTGCTGTTGCTGTTGCTGTTGCTGTTGCTGTTGCACTTCTATTTCACATGCCCAGTTGGCATTATCAGGTGCCACAAAGTTCCTGTCTAAGATAGCTCCAAACAACGGACGAGCAGTAGGAACAGCCAATCTTCCTCGGTGTGAGGAACAATCAGCAAATATGCGTTTTTCCATTACATTTACGCTCAAAGAATCATTCGATGGCGGCAGACTTGGCAAAAAGTGACGTATCAACATCATCACGAACCTTGGATACAACAGGAACCTTTCTCTCTCAGGAGCTGTAATTTGATGAATAAATTCTGAGAAAATCAGCTGCGAGAAACTAAACTTCTTATTGTACACCATCGCGATCATTGCTGATTGGATTTTTGATACAATGTAATCAAATCCAGCTTTCTTCGGTGCAAAACAGATCATGAAGACATGCACTAAGAATCGCCATTGCCCGATCAGGCCACTCTTCATATAAGACGACTTTGTTACATCTAGACTGTAACCCATTCGTTGAAAAGCCGCTTGCCTAATACTTAGTGGAAAGTCAATAGGCCCAGACTCCTCTTCCTCAGATCCTAGCTGCAACACTTGACGCAGCATATCAGCAGAGAATACCAACGGTTGCTCTGCGATCCTCGTTCTCAGCACTGTCGGGGTGACAGAGCAGTCAACTTGTAAGTGATCATAGAACTGCCTCACATATGAGATTACAATCGGAATGTTCTGAAACAAAGCGTAGCTTATTCTGGATTCAGCTAAGAAGTCCAACACTTCACGATAACCCTGCGCCTCAGGGATATGATTATCTGGATTAAGAACCATATTGTGCTTAGGGACGAAAGCACGAAGCGCCATATCTGCACAATACATAAAATTGTTAGATTATTATTAAAAATCAATAAACTTGTTTAAATTCAAATTTGTTTTATCTTGTATTTGATTAAATACAAAATCTAACACAATTAAATTTTCACAAGTTTAATAAAATTTAAATTCAACAAAATAAATGAAGTACAGAATCGAGAGTAACAGATTCGAAGTGCCCATATTCGAATGTGATGGACAGATTCGAATATACCCTATTCGAGTCTGATGGACAGATTCGAATATCTGGTCATCTCGAATCTATTGATAGATTCGAGAAACCCATGATCAGATTCGAAACCATTATCAGATTCGAAAGGCCGACACCCCTTTTTCAACAAAAATCCAAGATTTTAACCATTTTGAACGTAGCAAATCACATACATTAGTTCAACTAGGTTCTAATCATAGATTTATGCTTTTAATTTGATCTTTTATTAGTCCAAACTTGGTAATTTTGCAAAAACCCTATTTTGACCTATAAAACATCAAAATGTGATGTTTAATCCCAAATTTGTGTATTAAACCACCAAAATCTTGTACAATCATGTTGCTTATACCTAGATTTGAAGTTAGAATCGAACACAAAAGCTTTAGAATCGACGAAATGTCGTTTAGTGGAAATACGATAGACTCGAGATTAGATTCGAGATCGCCAGAACAGATTCGAGAAATCAGATTCGAGAACAGTGAGAAGTAAATGCTTTCACTGTGGACCTTTATATACTAACTACCTTCGAGTCTATGCAATTTCGAGTCTACTGACAGATTCGAAGTATCTCACATTCGAGTCTGTCTTAGATTCGAAATTTCCAACACTTAGAAAAATTTCGGAAATTTTTGAAATAATTTCAACTTTTTCCAACTATTTTCTACTGTGTAGTGTAACCAGATAAACTATGCCAAATCTTTTACCCTAAGCTCAGATATTTCACGCATTGTATATTTTATCCAACTTTGAATGCACCCTCAGTAATTTTTGACCTTTTACCTAAGTAAAAATTAAACTAAACTAAAATAAAATAGAATAAGCTAAGGTAAAAATAAAATAAAATAAAATAAAATTTTGACTAAAAAATTTAATCTAGACTTAAGTTATAAAAATAAATTTACAGGCTACGCTAAATACCAAACAACATATTTTTGATGAGTATAGTCTAAGAAAGGTTCAATCAGATAGCGATGTCCGATACTAACTTTCAGTACTTACACTTTCACACTTAGGAATTTTTGATTCCTTTGATTGTTTGTCGTGACATACCCATTTAGCCGATTGTTGGTATTTTACCCTGTTAAACACTCTACATTTCGGAATATCCCTTGGCCTTTTTATTTATCAGGAAATTATCTTACGTGACTCAGACATAGACATACTTTTATGATCAAGGCACACAGACAAAATTCTAACTTGTTGGTATTTGCAAACTTTCTTTAAAAGACAAACATCGGACACAGGTCTGTATTCTCATACAACAAAGTGTCTTAGTTCGACTTAAGGTTTAACTTTAAAGTTAGCAGATAGCGGTGACAGGTCTGTACTGACGTACAACAAAGCGACATCTCTGCTAACCCGAATCTAAACAGAGACAACAGGTCTGTACTTACGTACAACAGAGTTGCATGTTTTCGACTCTCAGTTTTTCATGATATTTCTATTCTTTCCATTTTCAGATGTATTTGATGTTGCCATACATCCCCAGAAAGTTTGCATACCTCATTTAGACTCAATGTTTGTATGTCTTGTACATAAAAATTAAGACCGATTAGTCATACATCTAAGCTAGTGACACGTTTGACTTTTTCTAGAATATTTTATTAGCCTTTAGATACCCTATATGTATTATGCCTACCAACACATCAAATTAAATGAAGTATAACACTTAGGATTTAGTTGCATTATGTGTGAAAGTCTAAACACTTAGAGTCTGTAACGACGGTGCTAATGTTCGTCACTTTGAACCTATGTATCTAAGACTTAACTCCTTTTCTGATATTCTCTTTTTTTTGTATTTTTGTAATTTTCTCTCTTTTTTTCTTTTGTTTTTTCATAGCAAAACGCATTAAACTAAGCTAATCTACTAACTTACTAAAAATAGAAACTTACTAAAAATAGAAACTTTCCTAAATTAGAAACTTTCCTAAATTAGCAGACTACACTAAAAAGAAAGAAATATAACAACTATAAAAGGAAATAAAATACTACTAAGGTCAATTTACTCTGGGTTGCGCATTCCATTAAGTTGAATTAAATACTCAAAACGTGACTTATCAAACGCTTTGGTAAATAAATCAGCATTATTATCTTCAGTTGCCACTTTTACCAGTTTGATCAAGTTCTTTTCAGCACAATCACGAATAAAATGATGTCTTATGTCTATGTGCTTTGTTTTACTGTGTTTAACTGGATTATTTGTTATCGCAATTGTAGATTGATTGTCTATCCTAATTGGAGTTTGAGTATAAGCCAAACCGTAATCCCGCAATTGTTGTTGTATCCACAGAACCTGTGAACAGCAACTACCAGCAGCAACATACTCGGCCTCGCACGTTGACACGGCTACCGATGTTTGTTTCTTGCATTGCCAGGACACCAATCTCCCTCCTAGGAACTGACAACCTCCAGTCGTAGATTTGCGCGTCAAGCTGCATCCTCCGTAGTCAGAATCCGTGAACGCCTCCAACTCTAGATCTCCCTCCGCGTGATACCAAAGTCCCAGCTTCGGTTTCGACTTGAGGTATCGTAGAATCCGCTTCACAGCTTTCATATGCATCTCCTTCGGATTCGCTTGAAACCTAGCACAAATACACACAGCAAACATTATGTCCGGTCTTGAAGCAGTTAAATACATAAGTGACCCAATCATGGCCCGATATAAAGTCGGATCCACATCGGAATCACTTTCAGTACCCGGCCCGAGATTGTGATTCACTTGAATCGGCGTGCTGAAATGGGCAGTCAATTTAGTTCCCTCCATCCCAAACCGTTCTAATATGTTATAGACATACTTAGTTTGATGGATAAACATCCCTTCCTTCTTTTGGTCAACTTGTAACCCTAAAAAGAAATTCAACTCTCCCATAGCACTCATCTCGAACTTAGACTTCATAACCTTCTCGAAATCTTTGCACATCTGTTCGTCTGATGATCCAAAAATGATATCATCTACGTACACTTGTACCAAGATAAAGTGATCTCCCTTTCTCTTCACAAATAGAGTACTATCTATCCTACCCCTCTCAAAGCCATTTTCTAAAAGATGGTTGGATAGAGTCTCATACCATGCCCTAGGTGCCTGATGTAATCCATAAAGAGCCTTATCTAAGCGATATACTCTATCAGGATATTTTGGATCTGTAAATCCGGGCGGTTGTTCTACGTACACCAACTCCTTCATTTTCCCATATAGGAAAGCACTCTTAACATCTAACTGATATACCTTAAATCCCTTGAAGGAGGCAAAAGCTAAAAACAACCTAATTGTTTCTAACCTTGCTACAGGTGCAAACACTTCGTTGTAATCGATTCCCTCCTCTTGGTTGAAACCCTTTACAACTAATCTCGCCTTGTTGCGCGTGACTATTCCCCGATCGTCTCTTTTGCACTTAAAAACCCATTTGGTTCCTATTGCAATCTCCCCTCGAGGTAACGGAACTAACTCCCACACTTCTAGTTTCCTAAATTGTTAAAGTTCTTCCTGCATCGCTTCAACCCAGGAGTTGTCCTTAAGTGCCATTTGCACATTTTTGGGCTCTACTTGCGATATGAAACACGAATATAGACATGTATGATATGCCTCGGAGTCGTTTATCATCGACAACAACACAGTGTTGTTATTTACATTACTCCGAGTCCTCACACCCTCGTTAGGATTTCCTATGATGTTATCTATTGGATGGTTCTTGTTAATCCTAGAGGTCTCTATTTCGTCTACCCTTAGATTATCTCCTAAGTTGGGTCCTATTTCACCTAAAGGGGGAACAGGCTCAGCTTCCACATTTTCTTCCTCACGGACGTTTTCCTCAGAGGCAGAACTTGATGCTTGAGTCTGATTCTCAGTGTTAGGTGCCTCTTGATCAGCAACTTCTGGAGAACTATCTACAGTCGCAGTAGGCTCGGACGTAGATTCGAACGTGGTCCTTGGAAAAATATGGCCATCGTCATTTAGGTGCAACGTCGCCATGTCTTTTTCGATTGTACCTGCAGTATCATCCAGAGGAATGTTAAATGACTCAAATAACTTATCATAGTCAAATATCCATTCCGGACCAGTTTGGGGTTCATGAGTATAACTTGTGACTTCAATGTTATATACAATCTCCACAGTACCAGTTGTTTTTTTAAACACCCGTTTGTTTGGTGAGTTTGGCACATAACCTAGGAAGTATCCTTCGTCAGCCTTTTCACCAAACTTCGGTTGATGTTTTGTTCTTAAAAGTGTACATGGTACTCCAAACGGTTCGAATCCAGTTAAGTTAGGTGGCCGTTTATTCAAAATTTCATAACATGTTTTGTTCAATGATTTGACTGTAAGGACTCTATTTAAAATATGGCACGCGGTATTCACTGCCTCCCCCCAAAACATGGTAGGAAGCTTTGAATCCGAAAGCATAGTCCTTGCAGCCTCAATCAATGTTCTGTTTTTACGTTCGGCCACCCCATTCTGTTGTGGTTCATATGGTGCACTGAATTGATGCACGATGCCCTTTGATAGGCAATATACACCAATTACAGAGTTTTTAAATTCAGTCCCATTATCACTACGAATATGTTTAACCCTTGTTCCGTAGGAGTTCTCCACTTGGTCTAAGAACCCGATGAGCTTTGCAGCCGTCTCGTCCTTCGTACCTAAAAAGAAAACCCATGAAAACCGTGAGTAATCGTCAGTGATAACTAAGCAAAACCAACTACCTCCTATACTCCTTTTGTTGATAGGGCCGAAAAGGTCCATATGCAACAAATCGAATGTCGAGGTTATGGATTTCAGCTTCTTGGACTTGTGTGTCTTTTTATGTTGCTTGCCCTTCATGCACGGTAGACACTTGTCTTCAAACTGAAAGCTCTTCAGAGGCACACCTTGCACCAAACCATTCTTTGTTATGTAGTTCATTTTCCTTAGGTGCAAGTGAGCCATGCGTCTGTGCCACAAAACCGATTCCGTCTCCGAAGCTTTTGATAGTAAGCAGATCGGACCCATCGAATTATCTGGCTTGTTCATGTCGAGCATGTACAAGTCATTCTTCCTTGGAGCCCGCATCAATATCCAATCTTCAGTTATCTTGAATCCCGGCTTTAGCACTAACGCCTCAGTGTCAGTAAATAACACCGAGTTCTTCTTATCACAGATTTGAGATACACTAATGAGATTATGAACCAGTTTATCAACGTGATAAACTTGATCCAATGTAATCGTCCCATTAGTGACTTCTCCAGTTCCAGTGATATTTCCTCCTTTGTTGCCCGCGAATGATACAAATCCCCTATTACCCCCCTTGAAGTCTGTGAGAAGACTTCTTTCCCCCGTCATGTGCCTGGAGCAACCACTGTCGACGAACCACTTGTTGTTTGGACCGGTAGTTATCTCCTGCACATGAAAGAAAATAGGTTAGTTATCACGGGGAACCCAAGCCATGACTGACTTGGTAATACCATTCTCGTCCACATACTTGAACTCTTTCAAGTACCCATCTCGCCTTTCAGGTGACTTGGGCCTTTGAACTGAATTCTGTTGTGGTGCCGAGTGATTTAGATTCACTCTTTGCCTTTGAGTAGGCATTTGTTGTGGTGCTCTAGAATAAGTCTTATTATACTGCATTTCAGACTGTGATCCCTGAGCTTTTACCGGAACATATTGTCTAACAGGAGTATGTGACCTAACTGGAGTGTGTGACCTGCTAGGTGTGGTGCTCCTATAGACTTGTTGAGGTGCTGACCTAGATTGATTAATGACACGATTCGGTGAATTTGTCCTAACCACTTCTTTTGGTCCAACCTTAACCGGTGTTTGTTTCACAACAGGTTTTGGTGCGGCCTGCACAGTTTTCTCGGTACTCTGAGAACTACTAGTGCTCGCCACACTTGGTGAGGGCTTAACAGGTGTTGGGTTCACTGTCTTAGGGGTAAGTTCTGCTTTCCTATTTGGACAGTGAGAAGCAACATGCCCTTTCTCGTGACATCTAAAGCAAGACATCTTATCCATGGACTTTTTGGTTGGTCCCTTAGATCTAGGTGTCTCACTAGTGTCTATTGCCTTTGGTACATCTACAGTGTCTGTCTCTTCGACCTGGTCAGCCCATGAAATTTTCTGTTTTCCTGCAGGTGTTTCACTGGAGGAAGACACAAATTTCACTTTCTTGACCTTGACAGTAGAGTCATCCACCTTAGGTGTATTTTCAACTTTAGGCTCAGGTGTAGGTTCAGGTAGGTCCTCTAAAACTACTGACTTGTCAGTTTTCTCCTGAGGCTGAGGCACATAGTTTGCATTGAACGGTGGAGGAATTTCGTGAAAACCTAGACCTACAGGCTTCTTAGACTGTCTTTGGGCATCTAAGACTTTCCCTAGGTTTAGGCTCGAATTCCTAAACTTTTCCAGCTTGCTATTTGCCTCTGCTACCTTAACCTTGGTCTCGGCTAGCTCTATGTCCTTGTCTTTCAGACTTTTGGTCAAGGCCTCTACGTGCTCATACATAAGCTCTATCCTAACACACTGCTCACTCAGTTTGTCTTTTAGAACGATTACGTCTTGAGCATCAGCCTTAAGTTTTTCTTTTAAATCTTGTTTTATATCATTTAGGCTAGCGTTCTCAATTTTTAAGTTTTCATTTTGAGCAGCTATGGTCTTATGTGAGTCTAAGACTAGATTTAACCTATCGTTAGAACTAACACATAAAGCACATAATTCATGAAATAGAGAATAAGAAAGACTAACCTTAGAGTTATCAGATTCCACGTTGGCCATCTGAGCAGCAAACTCCAGCACGGTCTGATCATTCGCTTTCTCTACCCACATCGGACTGTTTTCCCTTGTGGTCTGCTCATCTTCATCACAACCATTCTCCGTAACTTCAGCCATGAAAGCTCTATCATTGGACTCAGGATGTGAACTCCAGTCATAGGAACCATCTAGCTGTCTGTCAGACGTGACATTGGATATTAGACCCGCTAGATTGGCTTGACCAGATGAAGAACTCGGAAGGTATCTCTGTTGGGACTGATTTTGGTACTATCCTTGATGCTGACTCTGTCCTTGGTATGATTCTACCTTCGGTCTTTGACACTCCCTGGCGAAATGTCCCAATCCCTGACAGTTGTAGCATTTGACCTTAGACTTATCAAATCCTATCCCTTTGTTGTTCATTTGCAGATTCCTCCCAGTTCTCTTAATGAATCTTTTAACCCTCTGGGTCACCATGGCCAGTTGCCATTTAAGATCCATTTCCTCTAAGTCATCAGGGTCGACCTGATCGTAATCTTCATCCCAAAGAGCCGGATCATTGATCTTCCCTTGAACACAATTTCCATAAGCTGCCACAAAGGAAGCAAGCAGATTCAAATGTTCTTCTGCGGACTTTGCGCTCATCGGCATCTTTGAATAGCTCTGGCTGGTCGATGCCTGTTGGACCTGAGGTTGCGGTTCTTCCGATCTTCCTAACCCTAAGAACGCGCGATTCAGTGAGTCTTCGGACTCTGGTGGAGATGACGTTTCTCCGGTGAAAAACGCTGTAGCACTCTTCTGATCAGCTGTCACTGATGATTTAGATGTCTTTCCAAAATACATCGCCGGATTTTGGACTTGCTCGTAATCAGTCTCAGCCTTTATCATCTCGAAGTGATATGCCCTCAACGTTCCCACGATGTCATCCAGCGATTGAGCATAGTATTTGTCTTCATTAAGCTTAATCATTGCCACGTACATAGCCCATTTGGCTGGTAGGGCATCAAGAAGCTTGTTGTTCTTGTCACTGTCCGAGTACTCAATGCCATGACTTTCAAGCTCTGTTATCAGATGATAGAACCTTGTGATAATATCATCTAACTGTTCATCCTTAAGAGCCTTGAAAATCGCAAACTGTTGAGTCAACAGTTCTGTACGCTTTCTACGCACCCGTGGATTACCCTCACACCTTTTCTGGAGAGATTCCCAAAGTTCTTTCGACGTCCTTTGAGTCCGAAATGTGTGTAAGATATCTTGAGGTAACGCCATACGGATAATGGAGAAAGCCTTGTTTTCAGCTTCAAATAGTTTCTTGTCATCCTCTTTCATCATCTGGTATGACAGAACCTTTTGACGGCCTTCAACCTCAGATACTGGTGGAATGTACCCTTCATCTATGCACACCCACATGCGCATATCGTTGAATCGTACAAAGTCCGTAAATCTGTCCTTCCACCAGTAGTAATCCTCAACTTTCATCAGCTTAGGTGGTGCATTGGCCTTCCCAACTTCGTGATCCATCTCAAGGAATTTCTGAAGGTTTGACATCTTTTCTGAAAGAAATTGAATTTAGACTTAATTAATTTAATTCGAAACTAATGTGGATTAACTCTTTCGAACCTAGATAGATTCGAATGTAATTAGATTCCAATTTATTTGGGATTAAATTCGATTAAGTATTTTAATTCAATTAGATTCGAAATTATGTCAGATTCGAACAATTCCTTAGATTCGAAGATATGTCAGATTCGAAGGATTCCTTAGACTCGAAGACCCTTAGAATCGAAGGCACAATAGAATCGAAATTCAGCAGAATCGAAGCACAGAATCGAAACAGTAACAAACTCGAAACAAACTCGAAACAATATAGACTCGAGATCCAATTCGAATGTAGTAACAGATTCGAAACACCACAGACGCGAAACTGACTGAAATTGACTCGAAAGGAGCGTATTTTGGTTAGACTCGAGACTAGAGTGAAACCCTAATTACCCCTATAGATTCGAGCGCCGCAAACTCGAAAAACGGCTAACACTTTGATTTTTTGACGTTTTACAGATTAAATCATTATTTTTCAAATGAAAAATAATGATTTCGACCAAAAACGTGAAAAACGACAAAGTGTTTCCCGAATATGAATTTGCTAAGCTCAAAAACACGTTTTTGAGAGCAAAACCGTCCAACTAGCGTCAAGAAACCTAGAATGTATCTGATGAACACGAAGAACACCACGAACACTCCGTAGTCTCTGATACCACTTGTAAGGTCTACCAATGCAAGATCTATCTAGACGCGGATCCGTTAACGAGTGCGGAATCCTCGTTGACGGTTAGACGGACAACTCTCAACCAACGGAAACACGGAGACTATTAGACGCTGAACGAACGACACACGAACGATCCTACGTACTAATTCTCTCCGAAACGGGACTCACCTAGCTGATAAACTCGAGATCGCCTCTTGCTCAATTCCTCACGAATTCTGCAAAAGTCTGCTAATCATTCGAGTCTATCCCTAATTATAGACCCTGATTCGAGTCTGTTGTGGGCCAACCTCGAATCTGGCCTAAGGCCCATTCGAATCTGTCCATCTGACAGATTCGAATCTAACCTATATTCGAATCTATGGTCTCATACGAATCTATCTCAGATTCGAATGTATCCCCTTAAGAAATTCGAATCTAGCCTTTTACATAAACAACTAAGTGTTTGAAACTTATGATATTACCTTATGACTGATTTTATCTTTGAGCTTTATGTTTGAACTTCTTGTAATACGTTACATCAAGTTCAAACATACAAACACTGATAAAAAACAATCATACATAATATATATACCAAACGTATGCTAAATCACAATGTAAGACAACTTAGACTGCTATCGTCACACGGGATGTACCAACAATTCCCCATGAAATGAAACAGTTTCCCGTAGAGGGGAAACCGAGTGGATGGTTAGGGGTTCTTCGGCCACTGGACTAGACCTTTTGTTGACTTGTCCGGCTAACAAGGCTGTGGGCACCCTCAGAGATTGTTCGCTCAGCCCTCATTTGGTCAGAGACGATCCTTTCAGAATCGACCATCTCCGCCTGCTCACCTGCTGCTCCCTCCCTCACTATAGATAGCTCCCTTTCCCTCTCCCTCTCCCTTCTCCCCAATACCCAATATATTGTCCATTGCTGCCTCGAGTCCCTCGTCCTCACTCATATGCAACTCACCTTCGGATTGGTTAGGCTCAGTCGGTTCTGATTGTGCCTCATCCAGATACACGACCCGTAGATATTCCCGAACCCTTTCTGCACTTTGGTCTACCATATGAAGCAGTGATAGAGGGATGTCCATAACTGGGACATCTGTAGAGTCTGCTGGAATCTTTATTCTTTGAAGTGCAAAAGTGTTGTAGACGTCGGACTCGGGGCATTCATGGATATCATCGTCTTGGTCCATAGCGAACTGTATGAACAGTTGGAGGAATCATTAGAAAGGTATGAATTTTCGTCCTCTTTTTGTTCCTCATTCTAGAACTGCACGCTTCAATTCGTCAAAAATAAAAGCTGCGTAGTTGTAGTGTCTGTCGAAGGCAAACGTAGCAAACATGGCTAGAACTTGTATGGAAGCTGAGTCATGGCCGGAATGCTTACCGTTTTATTGATTACATCAAAAAGGACCCTCCAGTGGGACTGGAGTTGCTTGGTCCGAAATTCTGAAGGTCTGGTGAGTTGGCCATCATAACCAATGGTTAGAAGTTCTTGAACTGTTTGGGCAGGTGTGGGAATGGGGGCAAAGGTGTATTATGAATTGTGAAGTTTTCGGCAGGGAGGCGTAGAATGTGGCGAATGGCTTCGAGGGTGAGTTTTATGGGAACGGAGTCGATGAATGTGGTGAAGTGATGTTCAACATCATTAACAAATGTTAAATGATGCCAGAATTGTTGTAGGTAAATAATGGGTATAGAAATGGCAGTGGTTAGGGCGTAGAAGATTGGGTGGCATTTGAGAATATCAAATGTGATATCCTCGGCTTCATGGCGTAGGATGGAATGGCCGAGCTACCAGTTGTGAGGTGCAAATTCAGCGAACTGGGCAGATGGTAGAAGGGATTCTTCTGGCAGCTGAGCATTATTATTGGGCAGTGGAGAATGGGGGATGGTTAAGGTGATTTGTTGATTCATGAGTCATGTAAAGGTGCAACAATGTTAATTTATCAGACTTGAAAGAATGAAGCACTGATACTAAGTCTGAAATAAGTGTGAATTTGAAACTGTCTATTTTGTTTAAAGCATCGGGTTTTTTATCTGTAGAATGTAAGTTCTACCGAATAAAGTCCAAATTCGATCGTTGAGAGACCAATGTTAGAATAGGCATTTTCACTCAAACACTTATCCAAACTCTAATCAATTGTGCATAGGACATGGAATATTTTTGTGATTTTTGATTTTTAGTGAAATGCGATAAAAATGAATAAAATAAAAAAAATCCTAAGTGTTGAATTTCGGATGGACCGAAATTCGGATGCATGAATAACCGAATTCGGGTGCACGAGAAATTCGGATGAAGTGGTCTGCATTTTTGGTGGGATAGAAATTTGGATGGGAATGATGCATGAAATTATAAACTAAGTATGAAGTTAAAAGAATGGGGGTGGGAACCGAAATTCAGATGGATCCGAATTTCGGGTGAGTATAACAATGTGAATACTTAGAAATTGAAATGACAGTTACAAACTCGGATAAGAACCGAATTCGGATGGATCCGAATTCAGGTGATTATTACAATGGTGAACACTTAGAAAATAAACATGAACGCCACAAATTCGGATGGGAACCGAATTCGTGTGGACCTGAATTTCGGGTGGGCCGAGACAAGTACTTAGTTGCATAAAATATACAAGTAATATTATGTGAATCCATCCGAATTTCGGGTGAACTGAAGTTCGGGTGAAACAGTTGATATACTTATAAATTTTCTGAGAGTTGTCTAATGATTCGAATTTCGGATGGATCCGAAATTCGGATGGGTCCAATTAGTGAAACACTTAACTGAAATTTTGACTAAGTGGGGGTCATCCGAAATTTGGATGGATCCATATCGGATGATCCGAGTTATAGATTTAGTCAATTTTGCAGTTAATGTTCATGCACATGCAAACGTGAACAGTTCTTTAAAAATGCATAAAAATGTATGAAAATGCAGATCCTAGTGCTAAAACATATAAGGAACATTTTATTGTTCTTCACTAACTTAATACACACTGATTTAGTAACCTAAAAATGCTAAAAACCGTGAAAAAAACCTTTTAAAAATTTGAAAAACTAAAACTCGAAATAGGTTTTTATAATGTAAAATAAAGCAATAAAATGATTACCTGGAAGTGCAGATGCAAGAAAATGCAAGAAAATTGAGCAAAATCGACTGTTTTTGAAGGCTAGGAGCTTGGTGATCGATAAAAATGGCGGTGGGTTTCGTCGGCGATAGAGAGAGAAGGAGAAGCAGTGACTTAGTGAAAAAGGAAACGAAATCCCGCCTATTTAAATAGGCGGGTCGGGTCGGGCTTGGGTAGATCCGCGCGTTTGAAACAGACATGGGCCAGTGGGTAACCGATTTTAACACAAAGTAATGGGCTGAAATATCTAAAAATTAACAACTAGATAAAACAAACTAAAGCTCAAACTAAAATGAAAAATGAGCCCAATAAAATTATTTTTGGATTTTCTATTAAGACTTAATTAAAACAGTTAAACTCAACTGATAAGAAAACTTAGCATTAATTTAATTAAACTACTAATTAAAAAATTAAAATTAAAATAAGAACCAACAGATTTTTTTTTTTGAGAATTTCTTTTAAACTATACCAAAAATTTATCTAAGACATAAAAATAAAAACTTTTTGACTTTTTGATAAGTTAACATACTAGATAAAACATAAAATCTTTTTGTGTTTTTCTGGAAGATTACTTATCTTATAATTTAAATTAACCTAAAATTAAACTAAGAGAAAACGAAAATTAATTTAAAATATACTAAACATCTCGAAATTACTCCCCATCAATTAAACAAATATCCTTTTAAATCTAAGTCATAGAACCGTTTGACCCTTTGAAATACAGACAAACCGGATACATCAGCGTCCCACTCAACTATGAACAATTCACATAGCAAATTTCAGGATCATTATTCATTAAAAATATACATAGATAAAGAAATACTGAACTTAATTTTTTAACACAACCTTTAAATTTAAATAACAATTATTTTCTAAATAAAGGAATTTCAAAAACTTATGTTTTTGAAATAAAAATATTTAAAAAATGTCAAGAATTTAAGTAGAAGGTGGATTCAACATGCCGATATGAGATACTAAAAACTGAAAACGAGGTTCGTCTAAAGCTTTAGTAAAAATATCTGCGAGTTGAAATTTAGTGCCTACAAAATACAGTTCAATTGTTCCTCTTTCTACTTGATCTTTGATAAAATGATACCTGATGTCTATGTGTTTCGTTCGTGAGTGCTGCACGGGATTGCAAGAAATAGCAATTGCGCTTCTAGAATCACAGTATATTGGGATGTTGGTGAGCGAGAATCCATAATGACGTAACTGTGTTCTCATCCACAACACTTGAGAGCAACAGCTTGCGACTGCTACATACTCAGCTTCTGAAATTCAGTGCCTACAAAATACAGTTCAATTGTTCCTTTTTCTACTTGATATTTAATAATATGATACCTGATGTCTATGTGTTTCGTTTGTGAGTGCTGCACGGGATTGCAAGAAATAGCAATTGCACTTCTAGAATCACAGTATATTGGGATGTTGGAGAGCGAGAATCCATAATGACGTAACTGTGTTCTCATCCATAGAACTTGAGAGCAACAACTTGCGACTGCTACATACTCAGCTTTTGCTGTGTTTGGAAGACCAACTCACCGATCTGTCACCCAAAAACTGTATTCCGCCTGAAGTGCTTTTCCTATCGACTCTACAACCTGCAAAATCAGCATCTGAAAAGGCACTAAGATCAAAACTGGTTCCCTTTGGTGTCACATCCTTGCTTTAATCATGCTTTCTTATCCAAGGAATAAATAACAACAGGCATATTATATCACATTAAGGCTAAAGCTTGCATAAGAACTAAATAAAGTACTAAAATACAGTCATGCACTACACGTGCTACAAGGTGCGTTGCTAAATTACTAAAACATCGCAATCTAAATAAAAGCAGCTACCCAGATCCCAAGGCATCATAAAGCTATACCACAAGCTGAAAAGTGAGCTAAAGTCCTCTGGGTTGATCAGAAAATAGACCTAAGCAGATGGTCTAACTTGCTCTTTACCTTTGCCTGTAAAAATTGTGAGTAGCAATCGTAAGCTAATTGCTTAGTGAGTTAACAGATATTCATGATGCATGTAAGATATGTCGCGAAAGTGCCTATAAAGACTGTAATGCTTGCTTGCTTAATACCCAGAAAGAATGCTTGCACAATTGAGACATTTCACGCTGAAAGGAGATGCCACCACTAGGGGTTACCGCTGACAGATGATCAATCTGTGATGCGGGGCTAGCTACCCGCATAATGCTTGGGATAGTGGTGAGCATCAGAATTGCTTGCTTAAATGTAAAATGCTTATGAGATGCACAAGGAAATGCTCAAACAAGCCTTGTTATATAATATGCAGAACAATAAACAGATAGCAATAAATTATGCACATTAATAGATCAGATGCAAGATCCGGCTAAGCTGGGCACCACCTGTACCACAGTGTTCGCCTTTACTCACAAAAGTCTATTGAAGTCCAAAGAAAGCATATAGAAGCAAATTATGTCTCAATTACATAAAATACATGTAAACAAGAATAACTGTTACTCACAGTACTGTCTTATGCTTTGTAATACTCTGAAATGCTTGCTCGGGCTTATCTAGACTTTAACATTGCTTTTTGGCTTAATATGGCTTTGCTTTACTGACTGAGGCTTTAAATATACTTTGATTCGCTCTGGCTCTAGCTTTGGCTCATAACTGAACTAGTTGCTTAAATCTTATAACATGTGTGCAACAAAATGTCTGTAATTAATATTACAGATACATAACGAATTAATAAACTTGCTTAAAAATTAAAGTATCTTAAATTGTAATTTCTTGCTAAATATTTTGTAAATTATGTGTTAGGCAAAACGAATGTTGCCCACGAATTTATTCAGGTCATTCAAATTTAGGGGCTTTCGAATTTATAATGGGTTCGAACATAAGGGCCTTCGAATTTAATGAGAGATTCGAACATAAGCATAAATCTCGAACTTAAGTGGCTCGAACATGGTAGATTTAGAAGTTAATGAAAAGCCTCGAATTTAGTCCGTTTCGAACTTGTTCTTGGCCATTTCGAACTTGTTCGTGTTTTTCAGCTTTCAAACATGCATTTTCTCGGCAGTTTCGAACCAATCATTCCTCTATAAGTTGTACTATCGACACTTTTCTCGGCAGGATCAGTGTCTAACTTACAGTTTGAAGCAATGGGAGTTGCGATACTCGTGCAAGAGTCTAACTTATACTTCTTGAGTATGTCAAGAGTATATTTCAACTGGTTCACAAATATCCCATTTTCAAGTTGTTTGACTTGTAATCTGAGGAAAAAGTTCATTTCGCCCATCATACTCATCTCAAACCTAGACTCCATTAGGGATGAGAAATCCTTACAGAAATTACAGTTAGTAGATCCAAATATAATATTGTTGACATATATTTGGACTAACATTATGTGTTGGCCTTCCTTTTTAGTGAACAGTGTTGTGTCCACCACACCTTTGCTGAAACCAGCGGAGATAAGAAAGTTAGAAAGACTGTCATACCATGCTCGAGGTGCTTGTTTCAAACCATAGAGGGCTTTGTCTAGCACATAAACATGGTCTGGTTTATGTGCATCAACAAGTCCTTGTGGTTGTTCAACGTACAGCTCTTCATTGAGTTCACCGTTCATGAAGGCTGTCTTGACGTCCATCTGGTACACTTTGAAGTCTTTGTGTGCCGCATACGCCAGGAAGATTCTGATCGCTTCTATCCATGCAACTGGAGCGAAGGTCTCGTCATAATCTATGCCTTCTTGCTGTCGGTAGCCTTTGGTGACAACTCTTGCTTTATTTCTTATCACGATGCCGTTTTTATCTCGTTTGTTCTTAAAAATCCACTTTGTTCCGATTATGCTTCGGTCTTTGGGTTTGGGAACTAACCGCCATACTCTGAGCGGTTCAAACTGGTTGAGCTCTTCTTGCATTGCTAAGATCCCGTTAGGGTCTTTCAAGGCTTCATCCACACAAGCAGGCTCTATCATGCTAAGGAATGATGCAAAGAGACATTCATTAGCAGATGCCCTTCGAGTTTGGACACCGGTAGAGAGATCACCAATGATTTGTTCGGTTGGGTGACTCCGGGTCCATTGTGTCTCGTGTGGTTGGGGTGAACGGGATGGAAGCTCAGTGGTGAGTGTGGGAATGGATTTTGAGTTATGGTCGATGGATTCGAATGAAGGTACCACTGGTTCCGGTTCAGGTTCAACTTGATCTGTTAGAGGGATAATGTTTGTCACTATGTGTGAGGGTATTTCATGAGTAGATTCAACTAGAGATGTGTCTGTGGATGAAGTGGATGGCGGAGGATATAGAGTGGAAGGTGGATCATATGGAGTTTGTTGGGCAGTTGAATCGTTGGATGTGTTAACTATAGAAGAAGAAACATTAGGAGAATTAGCACTAGAACCAAAAAATTCTACATAAAACGGATCAAATAAATTAACTAAGTCAAAAGGAGAAAAAGAAGAAGTTTGTGATGAGTCCCCAGACATTGGTGTAATGCGTGGTCTCGATTGGTCAACTTCGGGAGCCAGTTCAGCCATTTCATCAAATGTGACATGCACACTCTCATTGACTGTCCTGGTGCGAGTGTTGTATGCGCGATATGCCTTCGAATTGGATGAGTATCCAATGAAGATTGCTTCATCCGCCTTCTCGTTGAACTTCTTGAGGTTGTCCTTGTCATTAAGCACGTAGCACTTGCAACCAAATACACGTAAGTACTTGATAAAAGGAACTTTATTCAAAAAGAGTTGGTAGGGAGTTTTATTAAAGCGCTTATGGATTATTGAGCGATTTTGCGTGTAGCAAGCTGTTGACACGGCTTCGGCCCATAAGAATGGAGGTAGCTTTGAGTATATCAGCGTTGTGCGAGCGGCTTCCACGAGGGTATGGTTACGCCTCTCAACAATTCCATTTTGTTGAGGTGTTCTAGCAGCAGAAAACTGATGATGAATACCTTTGGATCGAAGGAAGCTCTCTACTACCGAGTTCTTGAATTCCGCGTTGTTGTCAGATCGGATTGATTGTACAGATAACTGCTCTTGGGTTTCGACACTCTTGATGAAGTCTATGATTTCTTGAGCTGTCTCATCCATGGATAGCAAGAATTTAACCCAGGTGTATCGTGAAAAGCCATCAACGATAACCAACACGTATCGCTTCCCCTTTATGCTTTGTGTTCGCAATGGGCTGCATAAATCCATGTGAAGTAACCCCAAAACTATTTTTGATGATAGTTCAGGTTTTGACTTGTGAG
The DNA here is from genome assembly GCA_020465985.1 of Centrapalus pauciflorus. Classification (NCBI taxonomy): domain Eukaryota; kingdom Viridiplantae; phylum Streptophyta; class Magnoliopsida; order Asterales; family Asteraceae; genus Centrapalus; species Centrapalus pauciflorus. Next base: position 729,623 of record JAANYP010003020.1, read on the forward strand.
ATGATCTTTTCATTTTTCCTTTCTCACACGCTCCACACAGATGATCTTTTTCATATCGTAATTCTGGGAGTCCTTTAACCAGCTGTTTCGAAGCCAGCTTGTTTATACTGTCAGAGTTCAGATGGGATAACCTTTGGTGCCATAACCAAGAGTCTTTTGATGAGGCTTTTGATAGTAGGCAGATGTTATCCTTAACCATAAGCTTGGCTACGTCTATCGTGTAAAGGTTAGAGTTTTGGGAACCAGATAAAATTTATTTTCCATCAATACTCTTAACACTACAGTTCTTAGCCCTAAATGTAACCTCTAGCCCTTTATCGCAGAGTTGTCTTATGTTAAATAAGTTATGAGATAACCCCTCAACATAGTCAACATCCTTGATGACTAGATTTTTTAAGACCAAATCCCTATATCCTTTGATATGGGCATGAGTATTATTCCCGGATTTGAATGTCCCACAATATTGTTCTACTATGTTAGATAGTAACTCTCTCCTCCCAGTCATGTGTTTAGAGCAACCTGAGTCCATATACAAAATGGATTTTGCGTGAAAAGAGAAATGCATACAATGAAAATCTATAGGCATTAAACAAATCCATCTGAAATTAACATGCAAACCGTGTTCTGAACCGAGTTGTTCAGAAAACATGATGAGTTTAGACCGGGTCCTGAGCTGAGTGCACAGAAGCCAAACATGCCGGTTTAAGCACAACCCGATAAGCAGAAGAACGTGTCCTAGTCTAAGATAACTAGAAGCCAATTCATTGAAGTTCGAGTCATGATCTGAAGTAACCAAGACCTATCTGTATTAAAATCACACAACTTTGGGTACCCATCTTAGGATGGGTCCTATTGGGTTAGGTGTTCACGGAGAATATGACACGTGTATAGTCTTAGGAATCTGTTTAGCAGTTATGTGTGGACTAAATACAGATCCTTTTGGACTTCATTTATGTTTGGTTTTAACAGTCTTTGGAACCTTAGGCAATGAAATTACCTTTAATTTTGGACTTTTTGAAACTTGTTTTACATTTTCTCGGGTTTGGGCCTAGGCAAAGTACAAGTCTCAGGTTTTGTTGTGGCCGATGATGCAGTACTTTTTATTTTCTCTTTCCGAATTTTTTTAACAGGATAAGGCACGAGAGCATTCATTTCATGTACTTGGTGTCTAAAACGAGTTGGATATAATTTAAACAAATCACCAAATGAATACTTTAAAAAAGAAAGAGAATTCTGTACATCATTACAGAAATTGTTTTCAGAAAATACATGCAACCTATCTCTAGAAACAAATTCATATGGCATTACATCATTCTTCACAAAAAAACTCGAAAATTCTTGCATGGTTGTTTTTGATACTCTTCTCACATGATCTGTAGGAACAAAATGATGAGAGTCAGTACGTATGGAAAACTTAGACTTTGAAAAATTTCCTTGGTGAGTGGGTTTCTTGGAAGATTTAGATTGACTTTGAGTCTTCTTTGAAACCTGAGCTTTGGAAGATTTGGAGCGCTCACCTTTACAATTAACAGAAGAAACTTCAACCTTGGCTTTACCTTTTTCAGATGATGTGAGAGGGATGTTGGGAGGATGAGAAACTTTTGAGGCTTTTAAATGAGGAATTGAACTTTCTGAAGCCATGTCAAAATTTTCTTTGTAGATGATTGATTCTACATTTAATTCAAAGCTTTGACTTGCCAATTTTTCCTCACTCTTGAGAAGAGCTTCTTGATAATCAAGAGCTTTCTTTTGAGTTGACTTTAATTCCTTTTATAAAACTTTTATATTATGTTGAAGAACTTTTGTAGGAATGTAACGATGAGGGATTGGTTTGACAGATTCTGCGTTCATTTTAGCCGATGAATAGCTAGACAAGAAGTCCTCCTCTAGAGTAGGTACTCTATAGGGATAACTCTCATTTAGTTCATCATATTTAAAAGTCATTTCTTTTTCTTTGTTTTCACTTCATTTCTCATCCTCTTGGGTCAAAACTTCTTTCGATGTTTGGTAAACGGAAGACTTAAGCCCAACACCCATATATCTCATATCATAAAAAAGAGGTAAAACTTGTTGAACCTTTTCCAAATGCTTAGAATTTCTTAAACTAATTCCTTGTTTGGAATGATAAAACCTAGTCTATTTGGGTTGGTTTAATTGAATAGTTTGTTCAGTTTGACCCCGTCTTAGAAATTCATTTTCGACGGTCTTTATTCGTGAGTACAAAGCTATTCTCTCTTCTTCTATCATTTTGTATTTTTCCAAATTGTCTATGTTTTCCATGCTTACAGACTCTAAGCGTTTTGAAAATAGATATTTCAGATTTTAAAGAGTTCTTGTCGTCAGTGATTTTATCCATGCAACTCTCAAGGTAATTATTCCTATCCTCAACATCTACCTTTTCACTTATCATTTTCTTTATCACCTCATGATTATTTAGCCACTTCTTTTCATATATATCAGATGTTTCTTTTAAGGATTGGGCTAGATGTTCAGCCTTCACACACTTTTCTTTTTCAACATTAAATGTAGCTTCTAGCTCAAGTATTTGTGTGTGCAAGTTACAATCATTTTGTACAGATAAATTATTTACAGACTCATGAATGTCAAAGGAATGTACCTCGTGTGCCTTTGAATCTGACATGGAGCATTCGGAATCCCCGGACTTGGCCATCAGACAGGCTGTTGGATCTTGCTTTGTCTCCCCTCGACAGCCGTGTCTGATTCTGAATCGGAAGTAGTCGCATAATCAGCCAGTCCAATGCAGTCAACCATGTAGTAATTTCTGCCCCTATCCTCTTCCTCGTCAGAGTCAGCGTCGTCCCAATAGTCTTCTTGAGCAACCAGGGCCATAACATCAGACCGTTTCTTCAGAGCTTCCAGGTTCCTCTCATGATACCCGATATCCAGCTCAAACTGATTCTTACATTCCCGAGCAAAGTGGTCCGGTTTCCCACATTGTAGCACAGACGCTCATCATTTGCCATAGGCTCATTAGCTCTAGTCCTATTGTCTCTTCTCTCAGCCAACCTTTTGTCAGCTCGGCGGGGTTTGCGGCCATCGTCCTGACGATTGTAATCCCTCCTATCATCTCTTCTATAGTCATGCCTTTCGTAACGGTGATCATTTCGATAGTCTCGTCTGTCATCGCATCTATCTCTTTATTCATCTCTCCTCTCATCGTACCTCCTTTCATCATACCTCCTATCAACCCGATCATTGCGATTCTAGTCATCGCGTCCCCGATCGATCCTATCATCTCGTCTCTAATCATCTCTCCTCTCATCTTGCCTCTCATCCCTTCTGTCCTCAGGACACCTTCGAGGGCCAGTGTCATAACGAAGTTGGTTGTTTGTATTGTTTTGAGAAAAACGTCTTTGTTGAAGACTGTTAGACTATAAGGCAATTTGTTCTTGTATGACTCCTTTTTTTCGTCATATGGCTCATGCAATGGTGATGCATATCTGCATTAGGATGATGAGGAACCTTGAGCGTAGTAAGGTACGAGAGATGAGTTGGGTGGGGGTGCAGTGGATAGTGTCTTGCTGGAGAGCAGGGCTAAAGAGTCAGTGGGTTTGGTGACTGAGTTGGATGATAATAACAAGGATGCCAAAGTGTTTGCCATCTGTTTATGGTGGTCAACATCACCTTGATATTTCTTAAGTTCCTTGAATACCATATTAATTGAGACAATAGGATGGTCTAGAACTCGTCTGGTAACTCGACTTGCGATTTTCCATTCTTGAGCCAAAGAAGAAAAGAATTGGATATTGATGTAACATCCCAAATTTTAAGTATATGTAATTTACAAGTTTTAAGGACTGAATTATTGTATTAATGGAATATTATATCAATTTAAACAAATTTGATCATATAACAGTTAAATGAGAAAATACGAAGTTGAGTGGTATAATGTGCAAATAAGTTAAAGTGACAAATAAAAGAGAATTAGAGTTCATAATTTCAAAATCACACACTCTCTCTACTCTCTCTCTCTAACCGTACTCTCTCTCTCTCTCTCTCTCTCTCTCTCTCTCTCTCTCTCTCTCTCTCGGCTTCAATCCAAGAACACACCAGAATCAACAAATTAAAGTGCAAAAGTTGGAATTAAGTTGCAAATTAGGAACTATAACAACTGCAAGCAAAGATTCGAGGTAAAAATCATTTAATATTTCGAATTTGTGAAGTTTTGGTTCGGTTTTCATGAGAACTGATTTCTAAGATTTATGTTGCAAATGTTAATTCATGTAATGTATTATGATAGATATGTTAAAATCGAGTATTGATGATGTAGTATACCAAATTTCAGATTCAGATTCCACCTCTAAGTATGATTTTGAATTAAGTGTGTGTGTTAGTGTGTGTGTTCATCGAGACATGATGAAAAAGCCACATAAATGGGTTATTTTGGTACATAAGTGTTATGTATTAAGTTAAAAGATAGCATTCATATTTACAATGTTAGACTCAAAAACTTGCAAAAATGGTCAAAAGTATAAATCTGGAAAATTATTAAGTATGAACTCAGACCTGATGAATTCGGTCCGGATCCATCCGAATTCGGACCAGTATCGAAATTCGGATCAACAGTCATTTCGGTTCATTATACCATTTTCGGACCCATTTCAGACCCTGCCAATTCGGACCACCCCATTTCGGATCACCACAATTCAGACCAAGGGACCATCCGGACTTCGGACCATCCGAATTCGGGTGTGGTCCGAAATAAGTACAATTACATTTAGTTTTCAGAAATTAAGTTTTAAGCAATTACTGACATTAAATCACTATTACACTTACTTTACAGATCATTGTGGTGTTATGAAAACACACATTGATTTAGAGACACGATACACTGTACCAATCACTGTGAGTAATAGATTATCATTCTAATATTTATTGTCTTTGCATTCACGTTTACACATTCAATGGCATGTTCACATTGTTCATATACACCATTTGGCACTCATGAATGATTTGTTGTTATGATGCACACTCGTACTTGACATGTAACACACATGTAGACAACGTTCATTTGAAAGTGCATCTATTTACATCATGCTTGCACTGCATGATCATTACTTCAAAATCTGATGCGACCTGGACTGGGGCTGATAGCAGGCCACTGTCGGAGACTGATCATCCCACTCGTTATCCTGGTCAGGTTCGGCACATCCTTGATCAGCATTTGAACTGCCCATGCTTGCACTGCATGGTTTTCACATATTACGAGGCTTACACTACCCATGGATACGCAATGCTTGTAAAGAAATATTTGTTGTTTGCATAATCTGTTATCTCACTACGAAAATTAGCTTACTGTTGACTCCCAATGTTTTCAGGCAAAGGCAAAGGTGTAGCTGGACCTTCTACTTAAGCAATTTCAATTCAATATCCAAGAGACCTTAGAAACTATTAGTATTTGAATATTTGTAGCTTTTGGGCTGGGATTTGATACATTTAATCAAGTTATGATGTTGTAATAGATAGAATTAATCAATGTAGACACTTATATCTATTGCTTTAGTGTGGAACTGCTTAAATCTGATTTAAGTATTCAATTTTAATTATAATGGTTATCAATGGGTTGTGTATTGATCCTGGTGATTCTAATTATATTATCAAACTATGAGGACGTCACAGAGTTTGGTATCAGAGCATTAGTTTGAGGTTTCAAGTGTCCGTGAGGACTTGGACTCAAACTTAGGTTATGATATTAGAATGGACTCCTAGGAAATGATCCGAACTAAGATAGGATTGACATGCACACGGGGACAAATAAAGGGTAACTGTAAACACTTAGGACTTACAAATAAATGTTCTAAATATAAATTGTTATATTTCAGAACATGTCAGGAGACGATATGACTCCTCAACAAATGTTCCAGATGATGCAAGCTCTCATGACAGAACAACGAATTACAATCTAAAAGAATGGCTGAGCAGGCTCAGTCATTTGCTGACCAATTAAGGGCCAGAGATGAGGCCAAAGCGAAACGTAAAGCTGATAAAAGAAAAAACAAGGAGCAACAGCAGGATGATCAAGAGGAAAGACAAGGAGACACTGGGTGTTCTAACAAATCAAGGGGTTGTAGGTTTAAGGATTTCAAAAGTAACGTGGCTATTACTTTTGATGGGACTGGAGATGCCGTCACGGCATTGGAGTGGATCACCACCACGGAGAGAACTTTCAGAATCAGCGACTGTGCTGACAAGGACATGGTCCGCTTTGCAACCGCTATGTTTGCAAGGGACGCAGGTGGGATGCTATGACACATGTGTTGACGATGGAGGTAGTGTCACACATGTCCTGGAATGAATTCAAGGAAGTATTTTCTCAGCAGTACTGTCCGGCCGATGAGAAGCGCCGTCTAGAGGCGAAATTTCTGAACCTAACCCGAGGAACAAAGACGGTTACACAATATGCCGTTGAGTTCACCCGACTAAGCTTGTTCGCACCTCATCAAGTTGATACGGAGGAAAGGAAGATAGCCCGATTTGAGGCCGGATTAGACTATGAAATTCGCCGAACCATGAGTGGGGTTCGGTATACAACCTTTGCTGGTTTGCTAGAGGCTGCTCGGAATGTTGAGCAAATCGTCTTATTATCAGGATACGTTATCGGTTCAACCGCCGCAGCACCGACTCAACCGTCGCCGCCAAAAAGGCAGCGGGAGTCTGGATCATGTCGATTCTCTCCTCAATCCAATCAACCATCATCATCACCAAAGAAGGGAAGGGCCTTTTCGGCCAGTTCTGAAATGAGAGACTGCAGACGATGCAGGAAGGCGCACTGTGGGGAGTGCAAGACTCAGGATATGTACTGCTTCTGCTGTGGGCAGAAGGGCCATCACTGGGAGCATTGTCCTCGAAAAGATGATGCATGCTACAACTGCCACAGACTTGACCATTTTGCAAGGGACTGCCCAAAACCCCCACGAGATCAGAGTGTTCAACAATCAACGACAAGATCTTCTGCAGTTTCCACTGCTCGCAGGGATCAATCTCAAAGGGATCCAACAAGGGCATTCCAAATCACAGCTGAAGAAGCAAAATATGACCCGGAGGTGGTCACCGGTATGTTCTTTGTTAATTCCATTCCTGCACGTATATTGTTTGATTCCGGAGCCAACCGTTCGTTTGTCTCCACATCATTTGCTCGTCAATTCAATATGCCTACTTCAAAACTTCAATTCGTACTTGACATAGAGACTGCTAGCAACATGTTAGTTAAAGCAGACAAAGTATATAGGAACTGCACATTACTTGTAGAGGATGTAGTGTTCAACATAGACTTAATTCCCATGGAGTTCGGGGAATTTGATGTCATAGTAGGTATGGACTGGTTGGTTCACAATGAGGCCTAGATTGTATGCTAGAAAAGGAGGACTAAAATTACCACTGCCGAAGGGATAGATATTTGCATTTATGGTGATAGACACAAAGGCGACTTATGTCTCATTTCAATTGCAAAAGCCCGAAAGCATGTTGCCAAGGGTTGTCCTGCATATTTAGCCTACGCTGTCGATGCTAAAGCTGAAATTCAATCTCCTTCCACCATTCCCGTTGTTTCCGAATTTCCAGATGTCTTTCTAGAATATGTCTCGGGATTGCCACCTGATCGTCAAGTGGAATTCCGCATTGATCTCAATCCTGGAGCTGCTCCAATAGCAAAGGCTCCGTACCGTTTAACTCCTGCTGAAATGTAGGAAATGATGAAACAATTACAGGAGTTGCTCGATAAGGGTTTCATACGCCCAAGTTCGTCTCCATGGGGCGCTCCTATGTTGTTTGTTAAGAAGAAACATGGCACATTGCGTATGTGCATCGATTACCGCGAACTCAACAAAGTCACAATAAAAAACAAATACCCATTGCCCCAGATTGATGATCTCTTCGACCAGTTACAAGGCACAAGCTACTTCTCGAAGATTGATCTTCGTTCGGGATATCATCAGCTCAAAGTACATCCAGATGACATTCCAAAGACGGCTTTCAGAACTCGTTACGGACACTATGAGTTTCTGGTGATTCCGTTCGGTCTTACAAATGTGCCGGCTGCTTTCATGGATCTCATGAACAGAGTCTGCCGGCCAATGCTCGACAAATCTGTCATCGTGTTCATTGATGACATTCTTATCTATTCAAAGACCAAAGAGGATCATGCTGCACATCTGTGAGAATTGCTAGAGTTGCTGCGCAAAGAGCGAGTTTATGCCAAATTCTCGAAATGTGAATTCTGGTTGAGGCAGGTACGTCTCAACATTCGAAACAAATTTCATGATCCTTATACTCACTTATGAAGTCTTTGTTAACTTGCACCTACTCAATATTCAATTCAGTTCCAATTCTTGGGGCACGTGATATCTGGTGCTGGGATTGCTGTTGATCCTGCAAAGATCGAAGCTATCCAGAACTGGGAATCACCTCGCAACGCCTCAGAGATTCGTAGCTTTCTGGGATTGGCTGGTTATTACCGCCGATTCATCAAAGATTTTTCAAAGATCGCTGTTCCTCTTACTAAGCTGACTCGCAAGAATGCAACCTTCTTTTGGAAAGAAGAACAACAAGCCGCCTTTGATAATTTAAAGAAGCTATTAAGTGAAGCACCAGTATTAGCCCTGCCTGAAGGGAATGAGGACTTTGTTGTCTCTACGGATGCATCAGGCATAGGTTTAGGTGTTGTTCTGATGCAAAGAGAAAATGTCATAGCATACGCTTTCAGACAGCTCAAACCGCACGAGAAGGATTACTCTACTCATGACCTTGAGCTAACTGCTGTGACATTCGCTCTCAAACTTTGGAGGCACTACTTGTATGGAACCAAATGTCAGCTCTACACCGATCACAAAATTTTGAAGTACATATTCAGTCAGAAGGACTTGAATATGAGGCAGAGAAGGTCAATGGAGCTGATTAAAGATTATGACCGTGAGATTCTATACCATCCAGGGAAAGCCAACGTAGTGGCTGATGCCCTAAGTAGAAAAGCATACTACAAGGCATACTATTATGCCTTGACTTCCACAATACTGACATCAACAATCATAGACGATGTAAGAGCTCCTCAGCTGCAGGCTCTAAAAGAGGAAAATATTAAAAACGAGGATGTCAGAATTCAGTTGCCATTAATGCAAGACGATGGAACTGGACTCAAAGGTGTGTATGGTAGAGTTTGGGTTCCTAAGTTCGAAAACATGCGAGATGTAATTCTTGAGGAAGCTCATCAATCCAAGTTCTCAATTCATCCTGGTAGCACAAAAATGTACAACAGATGGAAAGCAGATTTCTGGTGGCCAGGGTTGAAAAGAGACGTTGGTCAATACGTGGAAAAGTGCAGAACTTGTCGTCTAGTCAAAGCGGAGCACCAACAACCCTATGGTAGTATGCAACCTCTTCATATCCCAGAATGGAAGTGGGACCATATTACTATGGATTTCATAACAAAGCTGCCCAAAACTCATCGTTAACATGATGTCATATGGGTCATCGTTGACCGTCTGACAAAATCTGCTCACTTCATTCCCATTCGAGAAACCTACTCACTGGACCGTCTCGCCCAGATCTACTTGCTTGAAATTGTCATCAGGCATGGTGTGCCTAAGTCTATTGTCTCTGACCGAGATAGTAGATTCACTTCCAACTTCTGGGCTGCTTTGCAAAACGGTCTTGGTACTCGTATCGCAATGAAAACTGCTTATAGACCTCAATCTGATGGGCAAAGTGAAAGAACTATTCTAACTCCAGAACTCAGAGCCTGTGTCATGGATTTGGGTGGTAACTGGGACGATCACCTCCCATTGGTTGAATTCTCCTACAACAACAGTTACCATTCCACAATCAAAATGGCACCATTCGAGTTCCTGTACGGAAGGAAATGTAGGACTCCAACTTGTTGGAGGGAGACAGGAGAAACTCCAATAGCTGGACCCGCCTTATTGCAAGAAACAAATGAAAAGATCCAGCTCATTCGACAGTACATGAAAACGGCGCAAGATCGACAAAAGAACTATCATGATTGCTGACACAAAGCGATAGAGTTTCAAAAGGACGATTGGGTATACTTAAAAGTGTCTCCGATGAAAGGTGTCACAAGATTTGTTAAGCGAGGAAAGCTATCTCCTCGGTTTATAGGACCCTTCCGGATACTAGAAAGATTTGGGAATCAGTCCTATCATTTGGACTTGCCGGAGGAATTGTCAAGTGTTCACCCGGTCTTCCATGTCGGTTACTTAAGAAAGAGTCTGGTGCCCGAAAGGGAACCATGGACTGATCATAAGATTGACGAACGACTAAGGTTCGTTGATGAGCCGGAGTGTATTCTAGAAACAAAAATCAAGAAACTTAGGAACAAGGAAATCAAGATGGTGTTGGTCAAGTAGAAGCATCATAAGGGAGCTAATCATATTAGGGAATCGGAAGAAGACATGAAGACTAAGTACCCAAGTGTGTTTAGCGCAGCATGACTTCGCGGACGAAGCATAGGCATGGTGGAGCCCATGCTGTAACATCCCAAATTTTAAGTATATGTAATTTACAAGTTTTAAGGACTTAATTATTGTATTAATGGAATATTATATCAATTTAAACAAATTTTGATCATATTATCAGTTAAATGAGAAAATACAAAGTTGAGTGGTATAATGTGCAAATAAGTTAAAGTGACAAATAAAATAGAATTAGAGTTCATAATTTCAAAATCACACTCTCTCTCTACTCTCTCTCTCTAACCGTACTCTCTCTAACCGTACTCTCTCTCTCTCTCTCTCTCTCTCGGCTTCAATCCAAGAACACACAAGAATCAACAAATTAAAGTGCAAAAGTTGGAATTAAGTTGCAAATTAGGAACTATAACAACTGCAAGCAAAGATTCGAGGTAAAAATCATTCAATATTTCGAATTTGTGAAGTTTTGGTTTGATTTTTATGAGAACCGATTTCTAAGATTTATGTTGCAAATGTTAATGCATGTGATGTATTATGATAGATATGTTAAAATCGAGTATTGATGATGTAGTATACCAAATTTCAGATTCAGATTCCACCTCTAAGTATGATTTTGAATTAAGTGTGTGTGTTAGTGTGTGTGTTCATCGAGACATGATGAAAAAGCCACATAAATGGGTTATTTTGGTACATAAGTGTTATGTTTTAAGTTAAAAGATAGCCTATAAGTTCATATTTACAATGTTAGACTCAAAAACATGCAAAAATGGTCAAAAGTATAAATCTGGAAAATTACTAAGTATAAACTCGGTCCGGATCCATCCGAATTCGGACCAGTATCGAAATTCGGATCAACAGTCATTTCGGTCCATTATACCATTTTCGGACCCCACCTCATTTCGGACCCTGCCAATTCGGACCACCCCATTTCGGATCACCCCATTTCGGACCAAGGGACCATACAGACTTCGGACCATCCGAATTCGGATGTGGTCCGATATCAGTACGATTACATTTAGTTTTCAGAAATTAAGTTTTAAGCAATTAATGACATTAAATCACTATTACACTTACTTTACATATCATTATGGTGTTATCAAAACACACATTGATTCAGAGACATGATACACTGTACCAATCACTGTGAGTGATAAATTATCATTCTAACATTTATTGTCTTTGCATTCACGTTTACACATTCAATGGCATGTTCACATTGTTCATATACATCATTTGGCACTCATGAATGATTTGTTGTTATGATGCACACTCGTACTTGACATGTAACACACATGTAGCCAGCGTTAATTTGAAAGTGCATCTATTTACATCATGCTTGCACTGCATGATCATTACTTCACAATCTGATGCGAGCTGGACTGGGGCTGACACCAGGCTACTGTCGGGGACTGATCATCCCACTCGTTATCCTGGTCAGGTTCGGCACATCCCCGATCAGTATTTGAACTGCCAACCCTATGCTTGCACTGCATGGTTTTCACATACTACGAAGCTTACACTGCCTGTTTACACATACATTGGGGCTTACACTTCCCATGGATACGCAATGCTTGTAAAGAAATATTTATTGTTTGCATAATCTGTTATCTCACTAAGCAAATTAGCTTACTGTTGACTCCCAATGTTTTCAGGCAAAGGCAAAGGTGTAGCTGGACCATTGACTTAAGCAATTTCAATTCAATATCCCAGAGACTTTAGAAGCTATTGGTACTTGAATATATGTAGCTTTGGGCTGGGATTTGATACATTTAATCAAGTTATGATGTTGTAATAGATAGACTTAATCACTGTAGACACTTATATCTATTGCTTTAGTGTGGAACTGCTTAAGTCTGATTTAAGTATTCAATTTTAATTATCATGATTATCAATGGGTTTTGTTTTGATCCTGGTGATTCTAATTATACTATCAAAATATGAGGACGTCACAATTGATGTCATCTTTATCCTTCTTGATGTGTTGTTTGTTCAGCTCATTAAGAACTGCACAGAACCTTATGAAGGTACCCTGAAGAGACTGCCCATCTTTGGCTCGGAACTCAGTAAACTTAGCCTTAGCTTCTTCAATCTTGGCCCTGTCATCTAGATCTGCCCCAAGCATTTGTACCTTTAATTCATCCCACATTTCTTTAGCTGACATCTTGCTGTCAACTCCAACCAGGATTTCAGTAGGGAGAGCTTGGTGGATGAATTACTCTGCCATTTTGTCAGCTTGTTGTCTATCCCTCTTTGCTTCAGTGGAAGGTTCACGAATAATCCGTGATGCGGGGACAGGTGGATCAGCATCTGGCCTTGCAGGTAATTCCCAGTTATAGACAATCGGTCCTTCTCTTAAAGATTGAAGTAGCAGATTTCCCATGGATTGCATGCCAAGGAATTTCAGAAACCTCTGCTTCCATTGTTCGTACTCGTCTGGATAGAAAACATGTGGTCTGTTCTTTGATCCAATAACAAGGGCTTCTCGAGACATGATGAATAGTGCTGATTAAAAGGTTAAGATCCTTTGAAGTGGAAACTGAATTTCGGATGGAAGTGAACCGAATTTCAGATGAGGCGAATTCGGGTGAACAGCAACTCGGATGAAGCTGAACTCGGATGAACAATAACTCGGATGGATGAATTTCGGTTGAACAATAATTCGGATGGTTGAATAACTCGGATGATGAGAGACCCGGATGAAATGGAAACTCGGGTGGACCGAAATTCGGATGAACAGTAGTATCTCGGATGGGAACTTAAAAGAAATGCAACTCTGGTGATCTGAATTTGGTTGATGATCCGAATTTTGAATGATCCGAGTTGGTTTTGAAAAATGCTAAAAATGAAGAACAAGTAATTTTAAGCACCCGAAAAATGTTTTAAGAATATTTCGGATGAACCGAATTTCGGATGGGTCCGAGATTTGGTCCGAAAAATGTTAAAATTTGGTACGAATTGGTCCGAAAAATGATTCGAGTTGTGATCCGAATTCAAGTCCGAGATGGTCCGAATTTTAGCAGTTGAAATAATTCCAGATTTTCAAGATAGTTTAAAATGCAGTTTAAAGCCTGAAAATAAATTCTAAATGTTTGGTTTAATTTTTAAAGCACTTTTTGTGAATAACAATGAACCAAAACACCAAAAAATTTGGGGTTTTTGGACCAAAAACCGAGAAGAAACACCCAAATATCCGATAAACAATTTCAGCAAATAAACAATTAAAACTTGTAAATATTGAACTAAATAGGCTCGAAATCAATACAGAATTAATTATAGATGATTACAGAATAGGAAAACACGAAAAACATAATATTTAGATGGGATTTAAGATCAAACCGTGGGATTTAATGAAGAACACAAAGAACACCGAGAAGAAAATATCCGAATCAGTTGAAATCCTCTCCTCCGGCTCTGATACCAATTGTTGTAAATGTCCCAATGATAATTAGTACTCAATAATTTTGATTTCAGTTTAAAATCCAAGCAAAAAGAATAATCAAACTCGATTTCTGCAATTGAATAATGAGAGAAAAAGGTTGTGAAAGTCGGCTGCCGTATATTGCTCAAAATGGTAACCAACAATCTTACCCTTAAATATTTATTACAAGTTTAATCAAATGACCAACAGCCCCCTCTACTTGGAATTACAAGAAGGAAATTACAAAGGAAATAATTACTTGAAGTAAATTACATGAAAATAAAAACTAACAGATTATTACAAAATATATTTGATATCCGCTCGTCGTAAAGCGTTCAAAAATAATTTATAAAAACACCAATCACCTTAACTTATAGCTAGGGTAAGTGGGATCGTCTCCTCAGGGAGCATATGGTTATCAATAATATTCTACGATAGTTATTAACTAATAATAAAAACTAATTATTAAACTAATTGAAGGAAGGAAGTGATTGAGCGAATCTTTGGAAAAATAATTATAGCTTTAGGAAAACTTAAAGAATGGAGTAAGAACACCAACGACTTCAGATTTAGGGTTTGGGTGGAATTATGGATTATCGACATAGGGTTGCTAATAACTTAATTATTTATTGATCCGTTTATTTATCTTTGTAACCTAACCACATAGACATAGTTATGACAATCACATCTATCGCAATCCGTATTTTGGGCACGAATCGTGTCATGTTCACAGTCCGTCTTAACTCCTAATCTAATGAGCTCGGCACGGCATGTAACACGGCTACGACGCGTCTTACGATAAAGATATATATAGAAGCGAACGGAACAACATCTTTAAATAATAATCACACAGAAAACTAAATAAAAAGTATCGTTCGTTACAATAATGCATCAACGGAAAACATAAATACTTAGCTAACAAACAAACCCTTGAATGATAATGTTATGATCATCAACCACCGCGTACGAAACATTGAACTTGTCAGGAACAAGTTTCGTAGTTGATGGATTGATGGGGGGAAGATGGAGCGTAGAAGGAACCAAACCCCCAACCCTTCGCCGTTGGTTTCGCGCAGACTACATCGCGATGGATGAATCTGGACTTTTCTTCCTCTTTTCTCTTCAGTTTCTCCTCAAAAATATATGTGTTTTTTCGTCTGGAAGCTTGTCATATATATAGGCAGCTCTGAAAAACCCTAAAAATCACGAAATTAATATTTTATGGGTTGGGCGCAGCCGTGGGCGCAGGCCTGCGCCCCGCCCTGCGCTTGGGTCTAAAATCGCGTATTTTGGCAGAATAAATCATTCTGTTGAGCACTCGGTTGGGGAGCAGGGCTGCGCCCCAGTCTGCGCTTGGCTTTCTATAAATCTTCTCCGATTGCGCTCAAATCTGCCAGACTTTTACTTGAGAGGATTACCTACATGCGTAATGAGTTTTATCAATAGTAGAACATTCCAAGGCACAATTTACTCATTTTAACTCCTTTTAAGATTTAACCCTTCAATTGATAAAAACAATTAAATGTAGCATTATACCAATACTTTATACATAAAATAATATCATTTAAACACATTAAAGTCGGTATAAAATGATCCGATCAAACATCCCCAACTTAAACCTTGATCGTCCCGAGCAAGAAAACTAAATCAGACTTTAATGTTCAAGATTTCTTTTACCAGGCGTATGATAAATCAGTGACTCTCTAATTAATTTATCAAATTAGTAA
Organism: Centrapalus pauciflorus; assembly: GCA_020465985.1. Taxonomy (NCBI): domain Eukaryota; kingdom Viridiplantae; phylum Streptophyta; class Magnoliopsida; order Asterales; family Asteraceae; genus Centrapalus; species Centrapalus pauciflorus. The sequence goes on from JAANYP010003020.1 coordinate 745,210, forward strand.
CAGCCTTCATACTAAACGTCCATGCATGATCATAACTAAAAATTCGTTTCCGTTACACTGTGTTAAAACCGCTATCAACACTTTACCTCCCAAACATTCCTCACCATAAACCACCTATTTTTGCTCAAGGTTACATGCATGCAATTTTACCGGTTTTGACGTTTATAATGAACTCACTTATCATTTGATAATTTCATTTAGCACACTTACGAGTTATTTTATTAAGGGTTTGAACATGACTTTTCTAACGAGTCCATGTAACGGAAAATTGGTCAACCGCTCCCAAACCAGTTGGCTTTAGGGGATTAGGTATAGAATACCCCTCAGACTTCTTTTCCGAACTCGTTAGGCCACCCCTTACAGTTTAAGCACCTACGCCTCACGGATTTACTTGCAACACTCCCCCTTATTGCTTAGGTGTATCGATGTCTTTTGAAATGTTGGTTTTGATAAAGTGTTTTATTCTTTAAAACCACACACGAGTGTAACATACTCAAATTCTTTTATTAATCTCATGCATGCACATTCATTATGACTCTTTTTAATAATTTTCAAATTAACTTGATCGTCACCGATATCACTTGGTATTAATCTATTTGCTAACTAGAATCATCATTTTAAGTTACTTGCTCAAATAAAAATAAATTAGGGAGATAAGATCAGTACATTTCTACTTTTAATTGGTTAATAAAAACACTATTATTCAAGGGGTAAACACACAAATGCAAAATAAAAACTAAAAACTAAAAATTATGAAAAACTAAACTAACTTAAATGCACGAACACTCACACACTACTATTAAAGCATAATAAAAGGAACGGAAGAACCTGATCATTGAATGCAAAATCCAAGGGTTGAACGCCTTCTATCTTTTGCAATGTAATCATCCACTCATATAACCACATCTCCTTGCAAGTCAATCCTCCTCTTCAACATTGGACATCATTGTCCCAATAGCAATATAGATTAGACTGAGATTCAAGTGGATGAGCGTATGAATAATGTAAAATCATGCCTAAAAAATGAATGTATTTATTTTCATGACATAGTTAAATAATTAGCGAGATAGTCGTTTGAAGCCGCAGTTGGGGTGGAATAACATCCCCAACTTAATTATCTACCAATTCTCGTTATATTACTTAAAAGTCATGAGAATACTATTAATTAAATTGACAAATTATAATGATGCAAGCTAATTAAATGCAATAAACTAAAATGCATATGAGCGATTCATATCATGATTTAATTAAAAGGTGAGTTAAATCATTTTAAGCATTGGTAATTGGGGTGAGAGCAAACATCCCCAACTTAATTCCCTACTGCACCTATATTTTCTTTTAAATCACACATGATATGCATTTGAGAACTATAAACTATAATGCACTAAAATAACAATAATTGGAACCTTAAACTAAATAAACATAAATATACACTAAACCTCACTTTCGTAGGGATCACGATTGCACTTAGCATGTGCAACAAGCCTTTAAACCCCCCGGTAGCCCGGGTGGACGAGTTATAGTCTCGTGAGGGTTTCTATTAAACACACCCACAAAGTTCATTGGGTTGCCTCCCAAGAAGCGCTAAGTTTTACGTCTTCAGCCAGACGATACCTCTTCAAGGTGGTTTGTCACCTTGTCCACATACATTACCCGGATATTTGATCGGTTTTTCCCTTCGTGCGATTCGTACTCCATAGGTACCTGAAATATCATGAAAAATAATTAGCATTGAACTAGAGCTAGTTTCAGGCATTAAACTTTTTAAATAATAATTGAAATAAGGGAGTTCGAAATATGGAGTTGTCTCCGTTGATGGTTGGAGCAGATCTTTTATAACAACTTCACTTTCGACTCTCTCTTCCTCGTTAAAGTTTAGTAATTCTAAGGACGTCTCTTGATGGATATCTTGATGCTCGAATCCTCGCTCATCATAAAAGTCATCATCCGGCTCCATGTACATCTCCCTCTCCGCTTCTTGTTTTAAAAAAAGATCGGTGATTTGCCCCCATGTGTTCACGAGATATTGGAGATGTTTGGTGTTTGCCTCCATAAATGTCATGCATTCCCTCATGGATGTCATGACATTCTCTTGATAGCACCGATTTTCATCATATAATTGCTGCTGAGATGGATAATAATCATTATAATAATACTCATCGGAATCCGGATGTCGTTCCCATGGATTGTACGAATCACGACTCGAGTAGTAAGAATCATGATTATCATAATTAGAATAATATTGATCATTATAATCCGAGTAATTATGTATGGATGGATAATAATCATAATTATATGAAGATTCCATTCTAAGAAATTAAACAAATAAAAAAAAAAAAAAAAAAAAACTAAATAAAAACTAAATAAATAAAATAACGAAAATAAATTAAATTAAATTAAACCAAAGTAAACCTAAACAACTACCGTAAAACAAGACTAATAAGCGCACTAGCTCCCCGGCAACGGCGCCATTTTTGATATCCGCTCGTCGTAAAGCGTTCAAAAATAATTTATAAAAACACCAATCACCTTAACTTATAGCTAGGGTAAGTGGGATCGTCTCCTCAGGGAGCATATGGTTATCAATAATATTCTACGATAGTTATTAACTAATAATAAAAACTAATTATTAAACTAATTGAAGGAAGGAAGTGATTGAGCGAATCTTTGGAAAAATAATTATAGCTTTAGGAAAACTTAAAGAATGGAGTAAGAACATCAACGACTTCGGATTTAGGGTTTGGGTGGAATTATGGATTATCGACATAGGGTTGCTAATAACTTAATTATTTATTGATCCGTTTATTTATCTTTGTAACCTAACCACATAGACATAGTTATGACAATCACATCTATCGCAATCCGTATTTTGGGCACGAATCGTGTCATGTTCACAGTCCGTCTTAACTCCTAATCTAATGAGCTCGGCACGGCATGTAACACGGCTACGACGCGTCTTACGATAAAGATATATATAGAAGCGAACGGAACAACATCTTTAAATAATAATCACACAGAAAACTAAATAAAAAGTATCGTTCGTTACAATAATGCATCAACGGAAAACATAAATACTTAGCTAACAAACAAACCCTTGAATGATAATGTTATGATCATCAACCACCGCGTACGAAACATTGAACTTGTCAGGAACAAGTTTCGTAGTTGATGGATTGATGGGGGGAAGATGGAGCGTAGAAGGAACCAAACCCCCAACCCTTCGCCGTTGGTTTCGCGCAGACTACATCGCGATGGATGAATCTGGACTTTTCTTCCTCTTTTCTCTTCAGTTTCTCCTCAAAAATATATGTGTTTTTTCGTCTGGAAGCTTGTCATATATATAGGCAGCTCTGAAAAACCCTAAAAATCACGAAATTAATATTTTATGGGTTGGGCGCAGCCGTGGGCGCAGGCCTGCGCCCCGCCCTGCGCTTGGGTCTAAAATCGCGTATTTTGGCAGAATAAATCATTCTGTTGAGCACTCGGTTGGGGAGCAGGGCTGCGCCCCAGTCTGCGCTTGGCTTTCTATAAATCTTCTCCGATTGCGCTCAAATCTGCCAGACTTTTACTTGAGAGGATTACCTACATGCGTAATGAGTTTTATCAATAGTAGAACATTCCAAGGCACAATTTACTCATTTTAACTCCTTTTAAGATTTAACCCTTCAATTGATAAAAACAATTAAATGTAGCATTATACCAATACTTTATACATAAAATAATATCATTTAAACACATTAAAGTCGGTATAAAATGATCCGATCAATATTCCACCTGATCGAATTTAAAGTCTAACAAAGAATAAGTTAAGAAAAAGAAGGTGAAAAAGTTGGTGCTGACAGAGGAACGGAATGCTGATTTCATCCAGATCCGTAACAGACTTCCTTTTCTTGAAGATCACTTGTAAAGAAAAATATTCTGCAAGAAAAATGCGCCATGTTCGTTTTTGAAGTTATTCAGAGTTGTTGAGCGGGATATGCCTCATCTTATGAATTATGCACACTTTTGGAGAATAAGACTAAACCGATTGACAAAGTTAGAAGTGAGCACAGAATCGCAGAATTGATCAGAATTGATAAAGACAAGTTTGTTAATGTCTTTTATCCAACGTTTACTATCCAACGTTTACTATTACAACAGTGGATGGAAAAACTTATGAGTTCACTGAAGCTGATCTACTTCCGTTAAACTTTATTGATGTGGAAGATTTATTGATGAACTGTGCCGGAAGAAGAGAGAAGAATTCTGCCGATTCGCTTTGAAAGCTTTATTTTTGTATATGCGCACACAATTAGTACTCATGACAATTTTTGATCTTCAAATCGGAGTGGAAAGAGGAATGAGGAGAATCAACATAACTGCACCTAATAGAGATATGAAAAATTTGGAGAGAATAAAAGAGTTTGATGTTGTTATGGCCAAATCCCCAGTTGTGATCTACAAAAACAAAAATCGGAAGAAGAGAGTTATGCAAATAGTATAGCTAAACAAGTTTTGTGATGACACACTAAAAAAAGTTTTGTCTGGGCTTAAAGGCAAACTTGCATATGATAACAGACAAAAGTCAAAGAAAGGAGGTTTGAGTGCAGACGACAGAAAGATGATTGTGGAGTTTGTTAAGAAGATTGAGTTTCGTCTGAGTGACAGAAAGGGCATTAGAAGGTTCGAGATGAAGTTGGGCTTAAAAGATTAAAGACCTATTATCATTAATCAAAGGGGGAGATTGTTAGGAAATTATATTGTTGATGAATATAACAAATCTAGGGTTCATTCTGTCATTTCTTTATAGTTTGTGATGCATATATAAATAGATAAAATTGTACAGTAGTAGTACGGTTCGTACTCATATTGCACGGTTGCTATTTTGTCTGGTACGAACAATCAACCTAGGGTTCAGTGTCTCTCATTGTAAATTCTCTCTGTTGAATCAAAGCATTTGGTTAGTTGCAATCTGATCTTGTTCTTAATTGTTCTTATATTGATTGTGATTAATTATATTAGAATATCAAATTATTAATAAACATTTTGTAAAATGAAAATATATGTTATTGCTAAGAATTTGTAACGTGAATCTTAAATCATCATACAATCATTTTTTTTTAATTTAGTTCTTTTTTTGCATCGATCACCATTCATTTATATTTAGTCTCGAGTGGTTATTTAAATTTTTTAAAAGTTAATGTATTTTTTTAATTATATTCTTATATTTGTGTATGTTCTATTAGTTATAACTAACTAAAAACTTATATAAAAAAATTGAAATTTATAAATAGTTGAATGAAAGTTTAATAAGATCTTTGTATGATATATATTTTATTTTATTTTAATAAAAATTTAAAGTAAAAAAATAATAAAAAAATACATAGTGACATAATAAGATACCAATTAGAATTAAAATAACCAAACTCCGATTTCAATTAAAAATTTATGATATTACTCATTAGTAGTTTAATAGGCCAGATTTAGTCTCATATTCAGGCCACATATATAATGCTCTTCATATTTTTTTCTCTTGTCCGTCAATTTTACAATATTCATATGTTGCTCGTGAAATATTTTTAATTATGATTTTGATAAACTAATTTCTTCGAATATCTTTATTTTTTTAAATTGACAGTGATAATATTTCAACGGTTTATTATCTCTAAGTTTTCACATCGTTATTTGAAGGTTCAACAATTCAAAATTTTGATAATAATCAATAAATATACAAACATATCCTCAAATAATAATCCATTAGTTTATTGACTCACTTATTACGTAAATATTCTTTATAATTACTTATATAATTGTATATAAACTAATAATTAAAACATAAAATTATTGATTATTAAAAAAATATAAAATACTAATATTATTTGACATAACTATTATTTTTCTAGTTTTATAAATAAAATGAGTAGTAACTAACTTTTTTATTTATAAACTTAATTGTTTTAATTGATATACTTTGATATTTTAAGTTATATATAATATAATGTCTGTATATTTTATTAAAATAATAAAAAAGTGAATGGAATTTATTTTTACTAAAAATCATTGTCAAACATGTTTTTTATAATATGTATTTATTTTTATACCTCAAATAAGTAAAAACATACCCATAAATAATTTTACAATTTTTTAAATTATTCAAAATAATTAATTTGTAGGTTAAAAAATATATTTGGAACACTTTAATAATCTTCTAGAAATTATATAAATAAATTTAACCACCTAAAATATTTACAGTCTTCAGTAATTTGTCTTGCATTATTTTCAAAGTTTGTTAGTTATTCATACTTTTTTTTTTATTTATCTTAAAGTTGTTAGTTATTCCTACTTTTTCATTATTATTTTCAATGGCTATGATTGTGCCACATGAGAAGAAAATAAAAAAAAACTGAGTTTCAGTGGCGTACAACGTGACACATCAACATAGGATCAAACTTTTATTATTTTGAATGGCTGAGATCAATTTGTGATATGATCAAACGTTTATAATTGTGTCACGTGAGCAGACTTTCTCTCTGCTCCGTTGGCAATAAATATATATAATTTATTCTAGATCTGAAGTTTAGACTTTAAAATCTGTTAATACTCACTTAATGAAAAAAAATAAGGTCTAAGACTATTCGTTTTCCATATTTTTGATTCTCTCCATGATTGAGAAAGAAATGAAATTTATACTATGCTCAATTCTCTAACACTCTCTAGAAATTATGTTCTCATCACGTAACAAAAAAATTGTAAAACCTCGGAGTGCTTTTTTGGGTGTCAATTAAACAAAGTCCTGGATTATATTAGGGATGGACATATGTGGGACTTTGGCCGAACCAAAAATTTCAGTTTCGTATAATAGAAACCGTTTGGTTTTAAGTTTTTTCGGGTTTGGTTTTTGGGTTTCCGGTTTTATATTTTGAACCCATAGATATCGATTTATCGGTTTTGGGTTTAAACCTTTTATTCACTGAACTTGCACTTTTATTTTATAAATGATTTATAGTTGGATTTACTATATTAAGTTCGGGCTTTGACTTGGTAGAATTGAATCTTAATTTAGTTTAATTTATTAAGTTTGAATCTTAGTCTAATAACTGATCCTTTTTATAAGTTGATTTATTAGGGTGGTGGGAATATTTATTTTTCCACTTTCCATCTTTTTGGTCGCCCTAACGCCGCAACCATTTTTTTCTCTTCATCAAATCCATCTTTCTAACTAAGAATACACATCTTTCTATATTTTTTTATAAAAAAATATCATTTATAATTAATAAAATAATTAAAACTAAAAATATTTAATTTATAAATATATAAAACTGTTACATAACTAAAAACAAAAAAGTAAGAAACTAATAGACGAAACAATAATTACGACTGTGAAATACGAAACTAGATAATGAAACTAAAATTACATTAAAAAATTACAAACTAGCCGTTTAAATTGGGTATATGGACACGTGCAATATGTTCCACGAGCTACAATCGAAGGTTATTTTGTAGTTCCCAATTACGAACTTCCAAGAACGTGTTGTGAGATGATTTATTGGAAGCTAAATGTTGATTGAATGGAATCTTGATTTCTTAAAATTGATATATCATTAAACCTTCTTCTTGTAAGATCATATTGTGTAATATGACGCAAGTATACATGATAGATCTAATTTTTAGTGGGTTTCATGGTTGTGCAGGGGTGTTTATTATAACGAAACAAGCTTTGATTACACCGTAAGCTCGTTCAATGTATTTTTTTGCCGACTCATGTGCTTGCTTGAATCTCTTTTGTTTATCATCGGATATACACAAAAAAGCTTTCACCAAAGTCATCCACTTGAGGTATTTCCTGTCGGCGAGAGAGTACCCAAGTTTGTATTGTGTTTCGTTAATCACAAACTGTAAAGAGGTAGCCTATAAACTCAAGCGGCGAGCTTGGTGAAAACTCACCCCGTATTCTATGTGAGTCAGTCGACTTCGATTAGACTAGACCGACCCACAGAGGAACGTGCCCACAAGGGCACCAATAGATGTTGTAGATGAACCTACTAAAGACGACATTTAGTATATCATAGTTGACCGCACCATGGGCTAGCCCCTACACCCATTGCAGAAATGGAATATTACTTAGTTAGGTAGAAACGAACAAGGTCTTACGACAGGATCACTATATCTTTTCTTTATTTTTTCTTTTTGCTTTATTTCTCCTCTACGGATTGACCTTTTAGTCAACGAGACGTACGTAAGTCGACAGTGATTGATTAGACACATTGATGGCGTTGTTGAACTGAAAACACCAACAAATGCATGCCAAATCCATAAGTCGTGCGATGCAACCGCCTCTTACATAATGTTCAGATGTTTATGATCGCCTCGCATTAACTGACCTCGCCATGCTGTTGGACAATTTCTTCATGACCAATGTGTACAGTCAATACTTTCGAGCATTTCATGAAATCCATGTTTTGATTCATTGCACACATATAACGTTTAAACATCTCTTGTAGTCGGCCTACACAAATATTTATTATAGTATAGCTAAATAAATCCATGACAAAATGTTTGCAAGCTTTCGAGCGAAGTCCTTTCCGACATACATAGATTCCCATCATATTAATCAGGTGCCATATATATGCTAGTTGCTGAATAGCGGATGTGTTTTTTGTAATGTTATAAATCCTATTCCACCTCTAGCATCTAATCTCAAGGTAAACGTTTTATAATTTTCTTCCATATCGTTAACAAATCGAAGTAATTGTTCTTTGCGCATCCGAAAACTTTGTCTGGATATATCAGCTCCATAGATGGGTTTTTGTGAAAATTAATCTTGTAGGAGAAGTTGATTTACAGCTTCATGGTCTTTATGAACAATGATTCTTTGTGTAGGTTGATTACAAAATGAAAATGTACATGTACAAACGCTACAACTATTTGTCGATTTCGCTCATATTCGTCTGCAGACAACCCTAAAGATGGTGATGACGAAGATGACGAAAGTGTAAACGATTCAATCACAATTATACAGAAGAGATATGTAGGAGTGGTAAATAGTGTGTGTAATAAGATGAGATGAATGCATGTGGGGGTATGTTAATTACACACCCCCTCCCAATCAATTTTTTAATAATAATAATAATTATTATGTAATTGTTACTGATTTAACATACTATTTTTAATTAATAATGATTTTTGTCAGGTTTTAGGGTTATAAAAATTGTTTACTAAACAATTCATAAGTAACGAAAGCAAATAAAGCAAACAATTTTTATAGAACCCACGAAAACAAGAACCTAAAGAAACAAGATGAATAAGAATTCATACTTTGGAAGAGGCTGGTGGAGATCCCGTTGTAGTCTTGATGCCTTGCAAACCATGAAAGGAGATGATCTCTAAGAGTATCACACACTAGGATAAGTCCTAACTTACAAAAGAATACTAGTTCTTACTTTAGTTTTGTAAAGAGAAAACTTATTTAAGATCAATTTAATACTCTAGAGAGAATGCTCTCTAATGTTTAGAATTGTGAGGGCAAGAATGAATGAAGAAGAGGCCTTGTATTTATAGCGAATGAGAAGGGCTAAAATAAGGAAACAAGGAAATTAAATAATCAATGTAATGTCTTCCTTTTTTCATCTTAAAACCCTAATTCCCATTGCATATAATAGGACATGAAACAATGAAGAGGAGGCTTTTATTTATAGGGAATTGAGGGGAGATAAAATTGGGAAACAATGCATCAATTTGATAAGGAAACTTAGGGCAACACAAGTCCAAAGGGGGGAGTGTTAGGCACAAAAATGCCTCAGTCAAACCTACTCTACATCTTAGGGGGAGATTTTTAATCAAACCTGTTTGATGCACTTAAAGGTATAATTTAAGGCCTGTTAATGCCTTATTGAAATTTGAAAAGTGATTTGCAATATAAGTCAAAGCTGTTTACCCTGTTGCATTCGTTGCCACTAAGGCAGATTGCCCAAGCTGTTCATTCTGTTGAACAGGCTGGACATAAACTGTCTACGCTGCTCTATTCTAATGAGCAGCTTGGACAAATTCTAAGTGTGTAGTTCTTTGTGAACATAACCTGTTCTTCGTGAACAGGCTAAACACTTTATTATATGTGTTTCTAAGTCCTCATGTATTGTTTTGGACTATAAGACGAGTTTACAAAGTCGAAGACAAAGTGGAAAACAGAAGATGCCTATGCTGTTCTGTTACATGAAGACAAAGTGGATATTTGAAATGGGTGACAGACCATTTTTTATATCAAAATGACCTTAACAAAAGAAGAAAGATTCAAAGTTGACATTCCTATATTGTTTAAAGCCTTCTGCAACAGAGACAAAAAGAAAAAGACAAAGATTCTGCCACATGAAGACAAGTCTGCTTTATCAGAATATGCGGAAAAGTTGTTTTGTCTTTTTGGAAAGACATCCCACTATCTCATCGTCCAATGAAGAAGCTTCACTGAGATTCTCAATGAGAGTATAAAAGGAAGCTTCTAAGGATTGTGAGATAACCAAGAGTGAGAAATTCAGATCGTGCATTGAAGTGTGTTTTTCATGCATGCAAGTCTGCTTGAATAAAACAGTAACGTGTGTCCAAGCTGTTCTTATTCAAGCTGTCCATCTGTGTCTTGTAAAACAGTGAGTTCATCTAAGTGAGTGTATTCATTGTATCTAGTCTGGGTGTGTCCTAGAGTAGTTGAAAGATCTGTTGTATCTGTCATCTCAACTTGAACCTTTCCGCAGTCAAGCTTGTTTGTAATTAACACTTGTTAGTAATATACACAAACATTTAGAAAAGAGTGTTGAGTTTTTAATAGCTGTATTCACCCCCCTCTACAGCTTAGAACAATACACTAAGGGAAACCTTTTGTGACCTACAACTGGTATCAGAGCAGATAGAGTGTGTGTTAACTTTATATCTTTCATTCTCCCTACTTTCCCATGGACAACAGTGCTGCAAATTCCTCCTCCTACAATGACAATGGTTCTATTGCCAAACCCCCCAAGTTCAATCATCATAACTTCTCCGGTTGGAAGTGCAGAATGATGCTCTACTTAGAGAATCTTGATGTACAACTGCCAGAGATAGTAATGGAGGGTACCTATGTGCCAACCTCTGTTACCACTATCACTCCTGCTGTTGAAGGAGCTGCCCCAGAGATCAGAAACTTCGAGAAGGCCAGAGCTCAATGGTCTGATGAAGACAAAACGTTGGTTTCTCTTGATGCAAAAGCCAGGAACAACCTGGTCATTTCTCTTCTTGATGATGTGCTCAAACAGGTTGAGAAAATGAAGACTGCAAAGGAGATGTGGGATACTTTGTCTACCTTCTATGATGGTCCCACTATCACACTGGATAACAGGATAAACAATCTTGTTAGACAGTATGAACTCTTCTTTGAAAAGCCAAAGGAGTCTCTCACAGAAACTTAAATCAGATTCACTGCTCTAATCAATGATCTCAAAGTTGTTGGGATAACCAAGGACAGCCTAACTCTGGTAAACAAATTCTTGGACAAATGGCCTGAAGAATGAAATTATTTTTCTACTATCTTAAGAAATTCAGGCACCATCAAAGGTATGGATCTTGTAAATCAGTATGGATCCTTACTAAATGATGAGCAGTCAAGGCAACAAAAAAGAAATGCATTGGAAATGTCTAAGAGAGGTGCTGCCTTAGTGGCCAGCGTGAGACAACCTGCTAATCAGGTGTGTGATGTGTTCACACAACCTGATCAATAGGATAATGATGAAAGGGAAGAAATGTTTAAGGAGGAAGACTGTGAAGATCTTTTTGAATTAGATGATGAGCAAATGATTGCAATGGTTGTCAGAAAATTCAATAAGAAGAGGTTTGGTGGAAGAACGTTGCAGAAGAAATCAGGTGCCATAAAAAAGAAGGCATTTGATAAAACTAAGGCTGAGTGCTTTAAATGTGGCAAAACAGGCCATATAGCTACTGACTGTGTGTCTAAAGCTATTGGCTCATCATGCAAACCATTCAAGACAAACAGGGACGACGGCTACAGGGTTAAGTACCTAATGGCCATGGCTAAGCTGAGGAAGTTGGAAGACTCAGTGGCTTCCAACAAACAAAAGGGACTTATGGATGAGACATGTGACTGGGAGGAATCTGACTCATCATCAGATGAAGAAGATAACAACTGTCTGATGGCCAACACTGATTTCCCATCAACAAGCAACTTCAAACAAGATCTGGCTGATGCTGAAGCCCTCAACAGCTTGGAGAACTGGAACCCAACAATGATGTATAAGGTACAAAAATTTATGGCTTACAGTGCTGATGAAAAAGTGAGAATGTTTAAATATCTGATTGTTGATCTAAAAGCTGCTATTGAGAAGCATAATGTTTTGTTGTCTGAAATCTCCAAACTAAAAACTGACCTTCAAATAAAAACTAGTAAACTGGACAGCTTTCATAAGTTGGAAACTGAACTTGATGAATTAAAACACATCAATTCCATTTTATTAGAAGAAAAGAGAGAAACAGACACAAAACATGCCAAGGTTCAAAAGATTGTTGACTCTTGGTGCCAATCTGCACAAAAAGTCAGTCATTGTATTAGTCAACAGATCCCTGCTCAAATCCAAGCCTATGTTGGAGGGGATCTTGATAAAGCAGCTTCAATTGTTGAGATAAAAAAATCTGAAAAATGACTTATCCACTCTTGGTGAGCTTCCAAGTACTTTCATCCAGAAAGTAAATGGTAAGCTAGTCTCAACAGATAGGTTTGTCAGCCCTCAAAATACTGACAGCTTGTGTGAAAAAGTTCCAAAAGCTGATGATGGTATGTGTTCTCCATCAAATCAGTATGCTAAGTGCTCAGCTGGTTCACACAAGCAAAAGAAGGGAAAACAAGCTCAAGCTGCAGCTGTGGACACTAAACCTATTAACAAGACAGGCTCTGGGTCTAAAGCTAATGGTAAGAGACCTGTAAATCCCTTTGATGCTGATCATTTTGAGAAAAAGTTTTCAAAAGGTAAGCAACCTACTTTCAACAGAGGTAAGTCTTATGTTGAAAGTAAATCTGCTGTGATTTCAAATAAGTTTTTAAATCATCGTGGAAAATTGGTTAAAAATGAAGGTAAGTCTTTCAAAACCAAAAGCAGTGATTATGTTGATAGATAGGAAACATCCATCACATGTCAGTAAGGGCAAAGGCAAAGCCATTGCTCAACCTGAGAAATTTGGGAATAAGTTTCCCAAACCTGTGGAAGGTCAAAGGCCAATCAAACTTCCTGTATTTGATATCTGTCATCCTAAAAAGAGGAAATAGGATACAGGTAAAGCTGTTGCCATTATGCCTTCCATCCAAAGTGTTGATTCTTCTAAAAATAGAAATAAGTTTGCTAAACCTGCTGAAAAGATCAACAAAAATGATTCAGAATGTGTTTCTGGAAGTACTTCTTTTAAAAAGGCCAAAAGAGAAAATGTTATAAATGTGGGAAGAAGACACATGTGGCCAAAGACTATCTTGACACTGAGGACATGAGGCCAATTGATTATGCTAGTTTCGAGCTGATACAATCCAAATACGGAATATTAGTGTGGATATCACTGGTCCATCAACAAATATTGATGAAGTAGGAGAACTCATCCCTATGATGAGTTCCCTTAAAAATAACCAATATTTTCCAATCACACTCGGCAGGACAAACAACCATCCCAGTTTTGGTACTTGGACAGTGGATGCTTAGGGCACATGATAGGTTGTAAGGATATGCTGAGTGATCTCATGGATGGAAAAGGGCCAAAAGTCACCTTTGGTGACAATGTCCAGGGATCCACAGAAGGATATGGAACTCTTCAAGCTGGTGCTGCTACATTCAAAAGAGTAGCCTGTGTCTGGGCTAAAACACAATCTTGTAAGTATAAGTCAATTGTGTGATGCTTGCTACAAGGTTAACTTTGATGAGCACCGGGGTTACATATTGGATTCCCAAGGCAAAGTTGTGCTGTGTTCAAAAAGGAAGAAAGGTGTATATGTTGTGTTCATGAAATCTGCTGATCCCACAACTGAAACCTGCTTTATCTCCAAAAGCAATGCAAACCTGAACTGGTTATGGTACAAAAGGCTATCACACCTGAACTTCAAGAATATCAACAAACTCTGTAAGAAAGAGTTGGTAACATGTTTGCCTTCTATAACCTTTGTTAAGGATAAACTCTGCACAGCTTGTGAGAAAGGCAAGCAGAGAAGAACATCTTTTAAATGTAAGCATAATTTTTCTATTGATACTCCTCTCTTCTTAATCCACATGGACAGTGTCCCAAGTCTAGGAGGTAGAAGATACACTCTAGTAATGGTTGATGAGTTCTCCAGGCTTAAATGGGTGATCTTTCTGAAGAGAAAAGGAGAGGCTACTAGAGAAATTATTGGATTTATCAAAAAGATGGAGATGCTGAACTCTGCTCAAGTTAAGCAGCTTAGAAGTGATCATGGTACTGAATTCCGAAACAATACTCTTGAAGACTTCTGTGAAGAAAGAGGGATTTCACAAAACTTTTCAGCTGTAAGAACTCCACAACAAAATAGAGTTGCTGAAAGGTGAAACAGAACTCTCATTGAAGCTGCTAGAACCATGCTGTGTGAATCAGGTTTATCTTCATCATTCTGGGCTGAAGCTGTCAACATTGCCTGCTTCACCCAAAACAGATCCTTGGTGGTGAAAAGGTTCAACAAGACTCCCTATGAGTTAATCAAAGGGAGAAGGCCAAATATTAGTTATTTCCATGTGTTTGGATGTCCCTGCTTCATTCTGAATTAGAGGGACCAGCTGGCAAAATTTGAACCCAAAGCTGATGAAGTTGTGTTTGTTAGATACTCTGCCATCTCCAAAGCCTACAGAGTATACAACTACAAAAGAAAAGTGATAGATGAATCTATCAATATCACCTTTGAGGAGTCTAGGAGTGCTTCCACCAAAGCTGTTCCTGAATCAGTTTCAGGAGAGTTCAGCTTTGATGATCTCATGCATTCATTAATGAAGAAAAGGACTCGAAAGCTTCCACTACACCCAGAGTGGAACCTGTTAACCACAAGGGACATGATGATGACTATGTTGATACACCCTGTGTGAATAAGTGTACTGACATAATTACAACACCATTTCCTGAACCAATCAATGCTGATTTTCTTGGATTCTCTGCTGATATGTTCAACAATGGAGAGTCATGTTCAACAAGTGAAGAAGCTCAGGATAACAGTGTTTCTGAAAATCTTGAAAGCTGTTCAACAGGACCTGTTGAAGATGCAAATGACATAGGAGAATCTTCATTGAGGCAAGATCCTAAGCGGATCAGGTGTCACCCCAATGATCAAATAATTGGTGACATCAACAAAGGGGTGCAAACAAGATGAGACAACTTAGGAAACTTTTGTATATTTTCTAGCTTTTTGTCCCTGATGGAGCCTAAGAAAGTGGATGAAGCACTGAAAGATGCCAATTGGATCACTGCCATGCAAGAAGAGCTCAATCAGTTTGAGAGAAACAAAGTATGGAAGCTGGTCGCTGCTCCTAAAGGTAAAACAATAATTGGCACTAAATGGGTTTTCTGGAACAAAATGGATGAGCAAGGTCATGTCATTAGAAATAAGGCAAGACTGGTTACTCAAGGCTACAGACAGGAAGAAGGCATTGACTATGATGAAACATTCGCTCCAGTGGCCAGGTTAGAGGCAATTCGTTTGTTTCTAGGCTACGCTGCCCACAAGAGTATGAAGGTATTTCAAATGGATGTAAAGAGTGCATTTTTGAATGGAAAGCTGCAAGAAGAAGTGTGTGTCAAGCAGCCTCCAGGTTTTGAAAATGAACATCACCCAGGTTTTGTCTATAAGTTGGACAAAGCCCTCTATGGTCTAAAACAAGCCCCTAGAGCCTGGTATGACACGCTAACTGAATTTCTTATGAGCAACGGTTTCCAGAGGTAAAGTGGATACCCCGTTGTTCATAAAGAAGGTGAAGTCTAATATTATACTTGTTTAAATTTATGTTGATGACATAATATTTGGTTCTACTAATGAGCAGTTATGCAAGAATTTTTCATTACTCATGAAATCAAAATATGAATTGAGTATGATGGGTGAACTTACTTTCTTTCTAGGGTTACAGGTTAAACAAACCTCAAATGGAATTTTTATAAATCAAAGAAAGTACACTTTAGATCTTTTGAAAAAGTTTAAATTTGATCAAAGTTCTCCTATCAAAACCCCAATGGCAATCAATGTAAAGTTGGATGCTGATGCCAGTGGCAAAGCTGTTTCAGTAACAGCTTACAGAGGCATGACTAGGAGCTTGCTATATTTAACAGCTAGTAGACCAGATATTATGTTTGTTACCTGTTTATGTGCTAGGTTTCAAGCTGTACCTAAGGAAACACATCTAGCTGCTGTAAAAAGAATTTTCAGATACCTTAAGGGTACACCAGGTTTGGGTCTTTGGTATCCCAAAGACTCAAGTCTTGAGCTAACGGGATATTCAGATTCTGATTTTGCAGGTTGCAGGCTAGACAGAAAAAGCACAACAGGTGGATGTCAACTCCTTGGTGGTAAGTTGATCAGTTGGTGTAGCAAGAAGCAGAACTCAGTTTCTTCTTCTACTGTCAAAGCTGAGTATATTGCTGCTGGAAGCTGCTGTGGGCAGATTCTATGGATGCAACATCAGTTTGAAGACTATGGGCTTGTATATAGGAAGACTCCTATTCTGTGTGATAATACAAGTGCTATAGCTATCTCCAACAATCCAGTATTTCATTCCAGAACAAAGCATATAGAAGTTTGACATCATTTTATCAGGGATCACATCCAGAAAGGTAATGTGGAGGTATGCTTTATTTCCACAGATGAACAGCTTGCAGACATTTTCACCAAGCCTCTTGATGAAAACAAATTTAATTATCTTGTAAGCAAGTTGGGCATGTTAAATAAAAGTGACTAAGTGTCCTTAATGTTCTAAGGCATCATATGTCCCAAACTGCTCAAGTTTCTCAGAACAGCTTAAACAGAACAGGCTATGCATGTTCAACACTTAGCAAATTTCTGAAAGCTTGGACAGCTTGAGCATATAACAGGTTTGATAACATCAGTTTTCACTTCAAACCTGTTCTGTTGATCAAACCTCCAACCTGCTCACTCTCTCGATCTGTCATACAAGATTTTGTCTTATAACCTGATCAGCTATTGAACATAACCTGTTCTTATATAGCTGCACAGGTTGAGTAAACAGCTTGAGGAATGAACACTTTGTGATGAACCCTGCTCATCACAGGTTTGACCAACAGCTTAGAACATCACTTTTAATTACCTTTCTTCATAATTAAGTTACTTAATCTCTGTATTTATTTAACTTAATTACCTATGGATAATGTGTGTTAACGTGTGTTAGTGACTAAAAGGGTTCAAGTGGTCTGACAACCGTTTTGACATAGACAACCGTTTCGTTTTCCGTTAAAGAACATTTCAAATCAACCGCCCAAACCTTTCTCTCTCCTACCCACTCACATTCGAATCCTATAAATACCCCCTCTACTGTTTCATCTTTTTCTTCCTCTACTGCTACCATAACTACCGAAAGAACCCTAAATCGACTAAGTGTCCAGTACTCGTATTTCCACTACTCCTAAATGGCTCACCAAAACAACCCTTTGCTTCCAGTATTCGTTGGTAAGGATGTTGAGAAACACCCCTCTGTTACCATGATGCTAACCCTGAACCCACAAACTACATTGCAAACCTAACCATTCCCAAAAACTACGTGGGGAAGGGTTATGAAAACATGGTGGAGTTTCTGAAGGTTCTCCCATTACACTATGCTATGACTGCATCTCCTGGTGTCCTGTACCAGGTAATGGTGTATGAATTTTGGTACACTTATGCTTATGATCCAGCGACCAAAATCATTAGGGGAACCATTCTCCATGGGACTCTGATCATTGAGATAACTACTGATCTCATCAGGGAAGTTCTTCATCTGCCTGTGGCTGAAACATATGACCAGTCACAGACTGAGAATGATCAGATGGGAAATCTGCTACGCTTCTATGGTGTAGCACAACCCACAGTTGAAGCCACGTTGTTTAAAAAGGATCTCTCACCAACCTACAACTTTTTATTTTCCTCTGTGGTAATGTGCTTCAGCAGCAAAGTTGGTTCTTCTGACCAGCTTAGCCGTGATGAAATCCCAATAGTCCTACAGCTTGTGGATGAGACTACACTGAACATAGCTCGTTGGATTTTTGTGAATTTGAGAAACCTGGTACAGCAGGAAACATGTCCAGTTGCTGTCAGATGTCCAAGGTTTCTGAGCCTCATATTCAAGCATGTCTGTGGTGAGCATCTATACAACTCTCAGCCCCTATTAGTTACTACTGCATTCCTAGTAATTAGGAATAGAGTTTTCTACACTCCTGTTCTTCCCATTGAACCTCCTCTCTCTACACGAATGAGGAGGTTGCTTGGCATGGTGGAAGGACCCTCTACTGTGAGGGTGGATCCAGTGATTGCTCCCAAAGGAAAATCCAAATCCAGGCCCAAAGTTGTCAAAAGGGTCCTGGAATCGACTCAAGCTGAGCTTGTCCGCAAGAAGGCTAAAACAACTAAGTCAAAGTTTGCCCCATCAGCCTCTGTGGCTGAGGGGGAGCAGACTTCTCACCCTGGTTCATCTGTTGAACCTGAAGCCTTTGTGGCTGGTGCCTCTATGGCACCTGAGACTATGGAACAGGTTAACCCCCCTGTTCTTAACCCAGTCTCACCCCCAGTCCAAACACAATTCCCTGCTACTTCTCTTCAATCCCCCACACTGTCACAATACTCCAGGAGAAAATCATTAGCTAGGAAGAAACCACCTACCCAAACAAGCCCCTCTAACTCCTCTCAACAGGAGTCAGTTGTTAAAGAAGCAACCCATGCTGCCCCTCCTATTTTGGGAGAAGGTCCAACATCTTTGGAGCAGGCTTCCCTCCAACCGGAGTCCACTCAGAGTCATCCTAGACCCTCTGGTTCCTCCCAACAGGAACCAGTTGTACATATGGAGACTACCACATCAACTATCCCAGCCTCCCAATAGGCTGAGGGTATTGAAAGACAGGAGTCCACTCCACTGCACATTGAGTCCACATAGTCTCCACCTCATACTTCTCTAACACAACCAGAGTCTGCATGAGGTGCCAAACCTGCTGGAATAGACCATCCAGCAGATTAGCCTCAAACTTCTGCTCCTAGTGATGTAGCTGTTGTACACCAAACAGCTGCTGAAGGACCAACCTCCCAAGCTGATGAACCACAGGGAACAAACCATCTCTCTGGTGAGGCTGCACCTCAAATGCAAATTCCATTAGCAGGTTTCACCACTGCTGATGTTGAAATGCACATTCCCTCTCCCCATGAAGAGGTGCCTTTAAATGAAGGCACTGTTAAGGGAACCACCCAAGGTCTTGATGAAGGTGTTGCAACACAAGCAGCATCTGAAAGGCCACCATCTCCTACCCCTTCTCCTGATGAAGCAGATATGACCACTGCTGAAGGATCTATTGACCCTTCCAAGTTGGGCCATCTTACTTATACCCAGCCTATGGAACTTCTCTCTAGAGTATCCCTACTTTCCCCAGCACATCCTCAAAAACCTGCCTCATCCTCATCTCATTTTCATCCTTCACCATCCACACAATCAAAACAATCCACCCATACTCCTCCATCCCCCAAAGATCTTCCTTTGAAGCATCAGCTCTCTTTGCTGACCAAAAAAGTTGGTGCGTTGGAAAACTCCATGACCTCCCTACCATCCATCATCTCAGACTCTGTGTCTGCGCAACTAAAAGGATTCTTTGATTTGTTCAAGAATTCCTTTCCAACCCCTCCTCAAGTTGATCAGTCCTCACAGCTGCTTTCACTCACTGCACAGCTGCAAACTATCTCCACTACCCTCTCCACTATCCTTTCCACTCAACAGGACTCTGTGTCCTCCATGACAGCTATCTCCCAACAGCTGTCCACTCTTCTAAACACTTGCACTAATACCCTTCCTTCTACATTGGCCAGCTTAAATACTCTCATAGTCTCTCTGTCCAATTTTGTGTCATCAAACCTTGATGATGTGCAAGACTCTCTAGAACTACATATTGCACAGCTTCAAAGCTTGTTGTTCACAGCTTCTGACAGGGAAAACCTCTCTAAGTTGTCCTCTCTTGCTGCTTCTCAATCTAACTCTCTTCATACTTTCCTTACCCAGCTTGCAGAGTTTAAGGACAACCTGACTTTCTTAGTGCATAGCCTGGTTGGCCCCAAACTTGCTGCCAAAACTGCTGCTATGCCTGCTGAATTTGTTTCTCTAGGCAGACCACATGTTGAAGGCTATGTGCCATCTCCTTCAAAGGGCGAGACGTTATCTGCCTCAAAGACCAAGTCTAAGGGGGAGAAATCATCTTCTCCTTCTAAGGAGAAATCAACATCTGTTGGTCAAGCAGCAGGTGTATCACAAACAGCTCCTACAAGTCCCACTAAGGATGTTTCCCATCAAACTAAAGCTTTCAAACTACTCAGGCTGGATCTCCAAACCCTTCACAATCTAAGGGGGAGGAATCCATTCCTGGGGACAGGCCAAGTAGAAGGAGATATTCGATACTGGAACAAGAAGAAGAAGAAGAAGAGGAAGAGGAAGTGGATCCTGAAGCTGTTCCAACTACAACAGATAAAGGAAAGAAGAAAGCATCTGTAGACCCTGACTACATAAAAGCTTCACAACAGAAGTTTGACAAGGCCGGAGCTAACGAAATGGGTGTCTCTATGGAGAAGTATTATGAATACAAAGATGAACAGCTCCAAGCCCTTGAAAAACTAAAGAAAAAAGAAGCCTCTGCCAAAGCTACAAGAACCTTTGCGTTGAAGGAGGCAAGTAAAATTAAAAATGCCTTCTTTGGATGTCCAAAGAAAATTGCTAGAGGCTGCTAGAGAGTCAGTGCTTGAAAAGGAAGGTGAAAAGGAACAGGGTGCTCAGGTCTCAGTGACCAAGTCCAAGGAAGCATCCTCCTTTGCAAGAGCTCAGATTCACTTTGACAACCTGGCAAGGAAAAAGTTCTTTGATGTTGCAGACAGAAGACTTGCCAGGGAACCAGTTGTCAAAGCCATTTCAAGAAAAGGCAAACAGTGGAAGTTACAGATAACCAAAATGGGTGCTGAAGGTCCAGAACTAGAAGCATATGAACACACTGACGTTGCACAAATGAGATTCAGAGAATGAGTAGAATTGGCAGTTGCCCTGAGCCAGTCTAAGTCTGAAACTGCTAAGACTATCAGGGCATATGTCAAAAACTTAATGGAAAGAGTGAAGGATCTTGGCCTGATCACAGAAGAACAAATCAAGGGTACCTCAGTGGTTACACCCAAGATAAAGGCCAAGAGAAGGAGAAAGGATACAGAGTTGGAAGAGCTCCTGATAATGATTGACCAAGGTGATGTAGCCATAGAAATCAAAAGAGTAGATCATAGCCTGCCCAAGGGAGTAGAATATGAGGAGGATAAGCTGATTGAAGAACTTGAGCTAGGGGTATTTTTTGTTGATCCCCTTACAAAGAAAAAATGTTTCCAGAGAGCATCAGATTTGCACAAGGTTGGTCTTAAACATCTCATTGCTTTTATACTTGCTAACTCCTTTAGGCAATCTGTAAAATGGAGAGCAGCTATCTGGGATCATCTCAGGGGTTTTTATGAGAGAGGAGAGCTTCAACATCCCAGTTTCATGTTCCTAAGAGTTGAAATGGAAGAAATGGAAGAAACCAGGGAACATCTTGAAGAAATGTTTGAAGAAGGAGTGCCACCACTGCCTTGAGGTCCATCTACTACTTGAGTAGATGAAGAATGGAAGTGGTCTATTAGTTGGACAGGCTTGCCATTACTTGCTCCCATCATCAACAGTCCAACATGTTGAAATTTCATGTACATTAGTTGTACTTTGTTGTAACTTTTACTTTACATTAGTTGTAATCTACATTAGTACATCAGTTGTACTCTTGTAAAAACATGTGTTGTTTCTATAATCAAAATCAGTATATATAAACTGATCCTTTACTTTACTCAAATGTTGATATTTTATTTCAGCAAAGTGTATTGTAAAAATGTATAGTGATTATTGATAAAATCAGAATAGACTGATTATTGCAAATAGGGGGAGATTGTTAGGCATAAAAAGGCCTCAGTAAAACATGCTCTACATCTTAGGTGGAGATTCTTAATCAAACCTGTTTGATGCACTTAAATGTATAATTTAAGGTCTGATAATGCCTTATTGAAATCTGAAAAGTGATTTGCAATATAAGTCAAAGCTGTTTACCCTGTTGCATTCGTTGCAACTAAGGTAGATTGCCCAAGCTGTTCATTCTGTTGAATAGGCTGGACATAAACTGTCTACGCTGCTCTATTCTGTTTAGCAGCTTGGACATATTCTAGGTGTTCTGTTCTTTGTGAACAGGCTAAACACTTTATGGAATATGTTTCCAAGTCCTCATGTATTGTTTTGGATTACAAGATAAGTTTACAAAGTCGAAGACAAAGTGGAAAACAGAAGTTGCAAAAGCTGCCTATTTTGTTCTGTTACATGAAGACAAAGTGTATATTTGAAATGGGTGACAGATGATTTCTTATATCAAAATGGCCTTAACAAAAGAAGAAAGATTCAAAGTTGACATTCCTATATTGTTTAAAGCCTTCTGCAACAAAGACAAAAAGAAAAAGACAAAGCTTCTGCCACATGAAGCTAACATATTCACCTAGACTTATCTGGATCTATAAAACCTTTTATTGCCAAGCACTCGTCCTCGCATATTAGTTTCAAAAAGAAACATAGGTTTAAATCTGATTATCATCCCACATATTCGTAATAATATATATTGACGAAAATATCATTCTAAATTATTCAAACAATCTTTTCTTTACTATCCATATTCAATTGTGTTCTATTCTTGTAAATTTTGTTAGACTTATGATTTCAATTTCTAGTTAATAACTTTTGTTTGTAATAATTTACTATCATTTATGTAAGTGTTTATGTAATATTTCAAGTTCAAGGACCAATTATGTAATTTTCACAAAGTCTCTATGGATAGAAAATCCATATTGGATGGAGAGAATCGTTGATGAATGAAGAAATACTTTTGCACTGATATATTTTCTCTCTAGAGTTTATTCATCTTCTTCATCCTATAGAGTGTTTCATATTATTGATATAGATAAATCAAATTATATGTTGCTCTATATGTCATGATTGTGTAATATCTGGGAAATCAAGCTTTCAACTGGTATCAGATGTGACACCTAGCCATAATAACTACCATTACATCACCCAGGATTACTCACAACCCATAATTAAACATTAATATGAAACACTTAGTAAATTACAGGAAATTGAAAGTACATAATTAAAAATTACAGTCAAATACACTATAGTGCTACAAGGTTCCAATCTAGTTTCTACATACTCAATATGTATTTCAAACCACCCCAAATAGTAGAATGATGTCCCCATATATCAGTTACCAATTGAGTAGTAGGGAACCTTCCAATACTTCAAAATATTACCTAACTAGAAGGTCCAACAATAGATTTTCCCTTTCCAGAAAAATGTAGACAACCAAAGAATGCATAAAACAAATGTAGAAATATACAATCCTAAGTACTCACAGTGGGTGCGTTAGTAAACTTCAAATTATATATTATTTCTCATCGGGCTTTCAATCGGAATCACAAAGTACCCCACTGTGTGTTTAACAACACCACAAGGGACCTGTTACATTTTCATATGAAATACCATCAATGTCTGTTTAATAATGGTTTTTCCTCAAATTTCACAAATTAAAGTGTTAGATCTTTAAATTCGCCATTAGAAATTCATATTTAAAACCCAATGTTCGGATTGTTAATAAGTCCAAGGTACCCATCAATAAATGCCCTATTATAATGTTAAAGTTGTCTCAAAATTTGATTTTAGTTCAGAAGTTCGGATCCCTTGAACCAGAACCAAATTTCGCTGGAACTAAGGCCGACTCGCCGAGCCGTCCAGTTCGACTCGCCGAGTCGAGGTCCGAAATTCGGATCCTTGGCCAAAGTTCGATTATACCCGAGATACATGACCCAAAAGTAAACCCATCCGAAGTTCGGGTCCCCCTCCCGAAATTGGGTCACATCCGAAGTTCGACCCAACCCGAAATTCGGGTTTCAACACTTAGAAACGTTTCTTATCACCTTGGTGTTCTTTGCGACTCGCCGAGTCAACCACTCGACTCGCCGAGTCGACCTGCTGAACTGCAGGTTGCAACCTACGGGTTTTTATCAAAATTTTGCCAGACTCATTTTCAGTAGTATGCAATCCATACAAATGTTATATTAACATATATGGAGTGTTTTTAGATCAATTTCCCTATCAATAACATCCAATTTCGTCCATATTTAACCAAAAAGGAGGAAAAACCTCAAGAACACAAAAACTCACAAAAATTCATATTTCTTACCTTTTTAGTTGAATTAGTGAACGATTCTTGTTTCACATGCCTTTAGGAACTTCAATTGACGTTTTGCAACTATAATAACATACATGCAACATCAATTTATCAGATTCGTAATCCAAATTTTCTTCTTTAAACTCTTTTAAGATAATCACAACTTAAGAAATCACTTTCTTACCTTAATTCAGACTTGAATCTTGTTATATCAACTTTAATCCATGAATTTTTTCAATCAATTTCGAATTCCAGCAGATTTGAGAGAGTATGTGTGTGTTTTTTTGAAGGTGATAAGTTGTAAATGAATAATGAAAGACTAAAGGGTCTTTTATTTCTTCATTTTCGACTATTGTCACAAGTGCCCCCTCCACTTGTGCATCTTCCCTAAATGAAGTTTCAATCTTTATTTCATCATCACGAACATTTTAAATTTCATCATACTTAATAATAATTTGAAATTCTAAGATTTCTTAATTACTTATCATAACAACCAACTTTTCAAATTTCCAAATACAAAATATTCATACATAATCCAACATGATTACATTAAATACAAAATTTAAACTAAATATCCTTGATTACAACAATTTAAATATTAGGATGTTACATCAGAGCTTGGAATTGGATTTCAACTTGGAGCTGTGTTAAAAAAGGTAGCCTGCTCTTCATCATCTTCTTCTTCTCAAAGAGGTCCAATTAAATCTCTAATATTTTGCAAAAATATTATTTGTATGTTGTTTATAATCATCAAAAGTATTTTTATTGTGCAAAACAACATCTTTTTCATGGTGTAAATGAGTTTTTTTTTGTTGAAACGTTTTGTGTTCGCAAGTTTCATGAACTGCATCACAAATTTGACCAAATATAACATCAATTTTTGTGTTATAAGTGTTTATGTGTGCCTAAACTGAACTATTTGAGACTTCTATTGAACATTTCTGTGAATTAAAGCTTGTTTTGGTTGATAAATCATAGAAAAATCATGAAATCTAGGAAATACCGAAACCTTTATAGTTTCTGTACTTCAAGGAATCATTCAATATTCTTTTGTATTTTGCAAAAAGGTTGCTGACCTGAAAACTTGTGCTAAAAGTTGCAAAAAGGGTTTCCTTCTTAAAAGTTTCGGTAAAAGTGAAAGGTTTTGGTAAAAGTCAAAAGTCTTGGTAGTTGGTCAAAGGTTTCGCTAAAAATTAGAGGTTTGGTGCAGAAAAGGTTTCAGTATGTTTTGAGTACACACCGAAACCTTGAAAGGAAAAAGGTTTCGGTAAACTTTGGAAGTTTCGTTAAAAGGCAAAAGGTTTCGGTAAACCTTGGAAGTTTCAATACACACCGAAACCTTGAAAGTTTCGGTAGAAAAGGATTCGGTGTTGAAAAGGTTTCAGTAAGTATTGGTACATACCGAAACCTTGAAAGTCAAAAGGTTTCCGTAAACGTTGGAAGTTTCGGTAAAAGATAAAAGGTTTCGGTAAACCTTGGAAGTTTCGGTACATACCAAAACCTTGGAAGTTTATGTAGAAAAGGTTTATTTAAAAGAGGTTTCGTTAGAAAAGGTTTCAGTGTTCAGTAATACCGAAACCTTGAAAGTCTCGGTAATTATTAAAACTCTGAAAGTTTTGTTATACTATTTTTATTTTTATACCTCAAAAAAGTAAAACATACCCATAAATAGTTTTATAATTTTTCAGATTATTCAAAATAATTAATTTGTAGGTTAAAAAATATATTTGGAACACTTTAATAATCTTCTAGAAATTATATAAATAAATTTAACCACTTGAAAATATTTACAGACTTTAGAAATTTGTCTTGCATTATTTTCAAAGTTTGTTAGTTATTCATACTTTTTTTATTTATCTTAATGTTTGGTAGTTATTCCTACTTTTTTTTTTATTTTCAATGGCTATGATTGTGCCACGTGAGAAGAGAATAAAAAGACTCCGAGTTTCAGTGGCTGACAACGTGACACGTCAACATAGGATCAAACTTTTCTCAATTTTAATGACTGACTTTCTCTCTGCTCCGTTGGCAATAAATATATATAATTTATTCTAGATCTGAAGTTTAGACTTTAGAGTCTTTTAAGAGTCTCTTAATGAATAACAAATAAGGTCTAAGACTAGTCGTTTTCCGTGTTTTTGATTCTCTCCACGATTGAGAAAGAAATGAAATTTATACTATGCTCAATTCTCTAACACTCTCTAAAAATTATGTTCTCATCACGTAACGAAAAAAATTGTAAAACCTTGGAGTGCTTTTTTGGGTGTCAATTAAATAAACACAATGTCTTTCATTATATTAGGGATGGACATGAGTGGGACTTTGGCCGAACCAAAAATTTTAGTTTTGTGTAATAGAAACCGTTTGGTTTTAAGCTTTTTCGGGTTTGGTTTTTGGGTTTCCGGTTTTACATTTTGAACCCATAGACATCGATTTATCTGTTTTGGGTTTAAACCTTAAATTCAATGAACTTGGACTTTTATTTTATAAATGATTTACAGTTTGATTTACTATATTAAGTTCGGGCTGTGATTTGGTAGAATTGAAATCTTAATTTAGTTTGATTTACTAAGTTTGAATCTTAGTCTAATAACTGATACTTTGATAAGTTGATTTATTAGGGTGGTGGGAATATTTATTTTTCCATTTTCGATCTTTTTGGTCGCCTCAACGCCGCATCCATTTTTCTCTCTTCATCAGTTCCATCTTTCTAACTAAGAAATACACATCTTTCTATATTTTTATAAAAAAAATTTCGTTTATAATTAATAAAATAATAAAAACTAAAAATATTTAATTTTATAAATATAAAAACTGTTACAGACCCATAAATAATTTATAAAATAAATTTTATGGTAGAAAACGTTTCGATAGAAAAGGTCTCGGTGTTCAGTAATACCGAAACCTTGAAAGTCTCGGTAAATACCGAAACTCTGGAAGTTTCGGTAATACCGAAACCTTGAAAATTTTTTGCTAACTACCGTAACTTGAAAGTTTCGTAAATACCGAAACCTTGAAAGTCTCGGTAGATACCGAAACTTAACATTGAAACCTTGAAAATTTTTGCTAAATACCGTAACTTTGAAGTCTCGGTAATATAGAAACCCTGAAAGTTTCGGTAATACCAAAAGTATGGAAGTTTCAGTGATTTTCTAAATTTTGAAATTTCCTCTAATCTTTTCAAGGTTGTAACACTCCTGTTTTTAATTCATTAAAAAAAAAACAATCAATTCCAAGTTTCCAATTTTAATATCTTATTTTCAAAACCAATCATGGCATATGAGGTTTCAGCATTACCGAATCTTTTCAAAGGTTTTGGCATTACCGAAACTTTTCCATCAGATGGTGAGACGAGTAAGGTACATTCTGAATCCGAATTCGACTTAATCAACGATTTCAAACTTGTTGGGTACAAATTTAAATAGAGATGAAAACAATTAATTGTAATAAGTTCAGGGGGACATTTTGTAAATAATCAATAGTTGTATGTTGTATATAAATAGGTGTAGTGAGTACTGTTCACAGACGGTTGAATACAATTGAGAACTTGACATTGCTTTCTGTGCAAGATTGTCAAGAGCTTCATGTATGTAATATTCTTCCCAGTCTAATCATTCGATATATTGTGTTCATGAATTTTGTTCATATTGTTTCGTTATGAATTGAAATACTGAATAATGAATTTACAAAACTTCTAACTGAAAAATATCTTTCTCTAGAACAGAAATTTTGCTTGAAAAGGAAAAAGCCCACACTTTTGAAAAACAATTGCTAAAGTACAAAGTGAAAACTCAAAATTCAGTTGGACATGGTCAAGATTAATGATATGAATTCATTTTTGATTGAAACTTCAACTAAAACTCAAGAAGAAAACAATTCATTGAAATCTAAGCTTTCTGAAGTATCAAACAAATTTGAATCCATATCAGTGAGAACTCTCAGAATGAACAAAAGTTCAAAATGATTTCCAAAGAAAGAGTGGAGTTGTATGCCAAAATGAAAAATCTTGAAGATGAATTTTTGAAACGTGCTCAAACCTATCAGACCATCCACATGAACAAACCCAAAGAGACACAATTTTATCATTCTAAGGAAGGAATTTGGTATGAAAATCCCAAAATTCTCGACAAGATATCAAACATTTTACCTACCTTGTATGATCACTTTTACATGGGACATGGTTTTAAGGCGGTTTTTCATCGATCAACAGAAGATGCCTTAAATGAGGAAGAATCAAAAAGAAAGATATACGAAAACGAGCATACATATTTTGAATATAAGGGACTAAATGACAGGTATTCCACTAGAGAACCTACTCTGTCGGATGACTACATACATAGTTACTCAAAGTCGGAAATGGATGTTAAACCTGTTGCATCAACATCTAAATCTTACATTTCCACCTTTATTCTTCAAAACCAAATTACACATCTTGAAAAGGACGTTTTGAAAGGTGAGGAGAATTTTATTTGCAAAGATTTTGAACTAATGGTTCTTGATACTATGTATCAAGGTTTTCACTCGGACATACAAATTCATCTTTCCTCCATTCACACCCAACCTTCAATAGAGCTGGCAGGAAAACAAACCAAGCTCTCCGTTTTTTGCACTGAATTAAAGGCAAAGAATTCTGCAGTATCAATTAAAATTTCCAAAAAACACCACTGAAAACAAAAATCACAAGAAACCTAATGTTGAAAAAGGCAAAGAAATCTTGAAAGTTCCTGTGAGAATGCTCAAAGGTGAGTGCTCAACAAGTCTTAAAAATAAGGTTTCAAAGGATACTAGACATTTTCCTACAAAGAATCTCAAGTATACTCTGAAACCCACTCACTCAAGAATTTCTTCTCATTCTAAGGGTTCACATGTAACTGATTCAAAAATGTTTGATGTTACAGACAATCTGAATGAATCCAAAAAGGTAGTCAAACAAGCATCATTTTTTAAGAAGGCATATATGCCATTACATGTCATTTCCTACAATTTTATTTCAGGAAGTAGATTGAATGTAGTAGGGGAAAACAAATCCAACATGAATGTAAACCGTCCTTCAAAACATTGTTATGTAATGAAAAAACTTGTAGGTTCATGTTCTTCTACTTCGTGTACTTCTGTTCCCGAAAAGAAAAATTCAAAACTTGAAAAATGCCATGACAAAATGAATGGGATCGAATGCATCAAAGTCTGGACTGAGAAAAGGTCTGTCAGACAGACCAAATCTGAGGGTTCCAAACAACCCAAAGCTGAATTAAAATCAAAAAGGTCTGTCTAACACTAATAAAAATTGGGTTCTTGCAAATATTCAGTTACATATGTCTGGAATTCCATGTTGTGCTAACCTGAAAAAACCCATACTTCAAAGGATTCCCGTAGTGTCTGATTGATCTTATGCAGAATGGCTCCTGTTCATTACAGTTCAGGACCCGTGCTTCAAAAAGATGGTTTCTGTGCACTTCAGTACAGAACTCGGGCATCAATGTCATGGCTTCTACTTACTTCAGAGTTGAACCAGTCTTTAGTTAGAACCTGTGCTACAGTGTTTCTGAAATTCCCACCCTAATGTTCATATTAGAGTTTCTGTTTAACATCACGGGCGAAACGACAACAGGGAGAATAGATTCCTTACTTTTCTTACGCTTCTACTTTCTGTTCACTGATATGTGTTATAATCTGCAGGGGGAGTTTGCATCTATACATGATGAAAGAAAATTTTCTTGCCTTTTCACTCTTCCAGTATGCAACTTTGTTAAGGAAAACATTTTTTATGCATACTTGTAGGGGGAGTAAATTTTTCTTCGGGGTATCATTATGAGGAGATTAGGTGAAATTCACTTCTATTTGGATGTCATTTCATTCTTATTTACTCCATTAAGTTCATTCTCTTTATTCCCTGACATTTCATATCTCCTTGAATCCTAAATCTCATTCAAATCAGAATCTTCCATTCATTCCGAATTAACTAATTTTGATTTCATCTGATTCATTCGTCTCTATTCCTATCTGATTCATTTCATTGAGTTCACCCTGGTATCGCTAAAGCAGTTCTTCTAAGCATACCATGTTATCTGTTATAACTGCTAGTTCAGAACTCAAAGTTCATCACATTTGATGATATTTGTTTACTCCAATGCACCACATGAGCGTATAGCTACTCAAATCTTATTTGTTGAGATTTGGTATTGAATAAGATGTCATGGACCCAGTGACGCAAGCACAGAACCCTCTAGCTACTCAGTTGCTTCTTAAAAGGCTACTGTTTCATTTCTCACGGAGATATACCTCATATGCTATCGATTTCTTATTTGGAGGTAATTGATATTGAAACAGGAAGACGTCCTCCCTAGTCTCCGAACTTCATTTGATTGCACATTGTGTCTAGAGCTTATTGATTATATACTACTTCGGACACTTATTGAGTCATGTCTATGTGACAATTAATGATTGTTTAATGTGACAAAGCCGGAACAACTATAGTGTGCTTATTAAAAGTATTTCACAATGATTAGTTTGAAATCCTAACAGTGTTAATATCAAGCCAGCGCTGAACGTAGGTCACGTAAGTTCATAACTATCGTGTTAACAGTTAACCTAAGTGGTCTTGGTTGTTATTTTTCCATATAATTCCTCTTTTAATGTCACAGGTTTCAAAGCTTAATGACTGTTTAAGATGATGGAGAGCAGATATTCATATTTCGAGTGGGAGTAAGCATCTTGCCAAGGATATCTGAGAAGGTTACATGATAATCAAGATTCTGTTAATCATCTTGAGGGGGAGAATAAGTCTACATGTTAAGGGGGAGAATTCTAAAGGTTCAAAGAAAGTGAGTAGGGAAGAATTCAGTGGGAGAAAGGAAAGAGAAAGAGTAAGATAGTTTCAACCATAATGAAAGTTAATCTCAATAAAATCTGTGTTCGGTTGAATTATTAAGGAGGAGAGAATGATGTCAAAGTCTGAGAGATAAAGTTGTCAAAGATCAGAGAAAATCAATGTTTAAAAGTTTAAAACCTTCATGTCTCTCTAGAGCCAATAGAACAGACTACTCAGCCTGAGTGAAAAATACAAAAGAAAAGAGAGAAAGAAACATCTCAAGAAGATGTATGATGAAAATCTTCTCATTCCGTTCCTCGACCATCATTTGGACTTCATGTATTTTAAGGAAACGGTTAGGAAGATATCTAAAAGGTGGCTCCTAAGGCTCGATGAACGATTTATAGATCTGAGCAAATGGAGTATGAGGTTGTAATGATTAGTGGTGCCCAGCCTGTAGAAAAAGTCAAGTCCAAGGTTCGAATCAAGAAGATCAGGGACATTTTATGCCATTAGATTTCAAAGATCTGGTCTCCATCTTTTACAATTGTACGTAGAAATGATGAATTATCTATCTTTAATGAGATAGAACTGGACAATCTTGATTACCCTGATCTTGAGTGGCTATACCTCCGATTAAAAAGGACAAGACCTAATCATATGTTGGGAAATATTCTAAGTAGTTCAAGCTGTTAGTTAGACTTCTCATACTGTTAGTAGAATTTCTATGTAAGTACAAAGTTCATGCTGTTAGTTGAAGCATCTCAAGCTGCTAGTGTAAAAGTTCATGCTGCCAGAGCAATTTCACTCAAGCTGCTCTGCTCAAACTGCTAAGAGATTCAAGCTGCTCAACGGTTTCATAAACAGAAAGTGCTGATATTCAGGAAACGATATCTTCATAAAGATTCCAGCATATCTACTATCAGAGATGTCAGAGTCCTTCAAGGAAACAAATCAAGAAGCATTATAAATATATAGAATAGGTCTTTCTATTGTATAGAAGTTTTCTGCATATTCAAGTTTGTAATTGCTTTTTGTTTAAGTTTTCATAAGCCTCTAAGGTTGTAAAACCCTAAGAACAATTTGTGTTCTTCGTCTAATAAAACAGATTAGAGGTGATTGTAATCATTCTGATTCAGCAATACAAGCAGTTTTGATTATTACTTGTGTTTATTTGCTATTGATTCTGAAAGCTCTTATCAAAATAATTAAGTGTTATTCCGCAAACTTCTTAATTAGACTTTGATTAAATACAAGATTACTGATTTATACTCTGATAAATTCAAATCAGTTAGTCTTGGTTAGTTAAGTTTAGATCCTGATAAGTGGTATCAGAGCCACAGGTTGTTCTTTGTTTTTCAAAGTCGAAAGCTTTTTTTTTTTTTTAAACAATTGGGATGAATATTCATCTATACCACTTCTGTCATGTGACCCTCCAGGGGTTCTGAATGCTCAACATGATACAGATCCAGACACTGAAGTGCCACTCCCAAGTCCTGCTAGAACAGCTCCACCGCAAAAGGAAACAGTCCCAGATTCAAGTCAAGCTGTTCCAGAAGCTGAACCATCCACTTGTCCTGATGGAGACGACACAAACCTTGGATCTTCTTTTCAGACAGAAAGAGAGCCTACACTCAGAGTTCACAAGTATCATCCTCTCAATCAAATACTGGGTGATCCACGTACACCTGTACAAACAAGGAAAATGGTTCACAATGAAACTGCTGCTGCTGAACAAGCAGTTCCTGAATTCAGTCTAGCTGCTTTCGAACATGCCTGTTTCATGTCTCAGCTAGAACCTAAAAAGGCATCAGAAGCATTGAAAGATTCATCCTGGATTGAGGCAATGCAGGAAGAGCTTCTACAGTTCAAAATTCAGAATGTATGGACACTAGTTTATCTTCCTAAAGGAAAGAGAGCAATTGGTACAAGATGGGTTTTCAGAAACAAGAAAGATGAGAGAGGGATAGTCATCAAGAACAAAGCAAGACTAGTAGCACAAGGGTACACTCAAGAGGAAGGCATAGATTATGATGATGTATTTGCCCCAGTAGCAAGAATTGAAGCCATTAGACTGTTTTTGGCCTATGCAAGCTTCAAAGGTTTTAAAGTGTATCAAATGGATGTGAAGTCTGCTTTTCTGTATGGCACAATTGAAGAGGAGGTCTATGTGTGTCAGCCTCCTGGTTTTGAGGACTACAAGTATCCAGACAGAGTCTACAAGCTAGACAAAGCTCTCTATGGACTTCATCAAGCCCCCAGAGCATGGTATGACACTCTGTCATCATACCTTCTACAGAATGGGTTCAAGAGAGGCACCTGGACAAAACACTTTTCACAAAGTCCATCAAAGCTGAGATTCTGCTTGTACAAATCTATGTTGATGACATCATCTTTGGCTCAACAAATGATTGTCTGTGCAAAGAGTTTGAGGCAATAATGCACATAATGTTTCAAATGAGTTCAATGGGAGAACTCACTTTCTTTCTAGGATTGGAGGTCCAGCAGAAGCCCACTGGTCTCTTCATAAGTCAATAAAAGTATGTTAAAGACATACTGGAAAAGTTTAGGTATCAAGACACCAAAGTTGCAAGCACTCCAATGGATCCTCACAAGCAGCTCCACACAGACAAAGATGGCATAGATTTGGACATTCATTTATATAGATCTCTTATAGGATCTCTTATGTATCTAACATCTTCTAGACCTGATATTATGTTTGCTGCCTGTGTGTGTGCTAGGTTTCAATGCTCTCCAAAGGATTCTCATTTGGTTGCTGTTAAGAGAATCTTTAGATATCTCAAAGGCCAACCACA
Organism: Centrapalus pauciflorus; assembly: GCA_020465985.1. Classification (NCBI taxonomy): domain Eukaryota; kingdom Viridiplantae; phylum Streptophyta; class Magnoliopsida; order Asterales; family Asteraceae; genus Centrapalus; species Centrapalus pauciflorus. Next base: position 779,317 of record JAANYP010003020.1, read on the forward strand.
TTTAGGCCTATGGTATCCTAAAGACTCTCCTCTTGAACTAACAACCTATTCTGCAGTGATTATGGAGGATGCAATATTGACAGAAAATCCACAACTGGTGGATGTCAATACTTAGGAGCAAGACTGGTCTCTTGGCAATGCAAAAAGCAAACAACTGTTTCCACCTCATCCACTGAAGCAGAATATGTAGCAGCTGCAAGCTGTTGCTCCCAGGTAATGTGGATTCAAAATCAACTGAGAGACTATGGTATGAACTTTCTATCCACTCCTATTTATATTGATAATTCAAGTGCAATCAGCATTGTGCAAAATCCAGTGAAATTCCCAAAAACCAAGCATATAGACATCAGATTTCACTTTATAAGGGATTGTATTGAGAAGAAATTGATCCAAGTTACCAAAATTCATACTGACGATCAGTTAGCTGATCTATTTACAAAACATTTTGATGTGGGAAGGTTCACCTTCCTGGTATCAAATATTGGTATGGTAAACATGGATTAATTTATTTTCCTTATTATCTAATTCATATGCTTATTTAAGGGGGAGTCACTGTTTCATTAATAGTTACTTAATTTCCAACTAACAGCTTGAGTATTTTCTCAAGCTGCTAGTTCATTTTCTCGGACTGTTAGTTGTTTCACTTGATCTGTCAAAGTGTGCAGGGTAATATGGTCATTTCCATAAGTGTGTGCGCGGGTTTAGATATTTTCAAAACCTTTAAAGGTTCCAGTTTCGTTCTATTGTAACTACCAGTTGCAAAATATCTTCTTGAACCCTTCTTGATTCTCTGAAACAATTCCCACGCACATCACTGAAACCCTAAAAACCCCGATTCATCTTCAATGGAGTTCGTCAAAAAACACAACTGCCTACCCTACTCTCTAAAGCACTCTGAACTTCAACCGTTCCATGACATGATGGACTTTCTTCGAAACTCCCATATCCATCATGCCCTCAATATCAATCCCACCATATATATCTCACATATTGAGCAATTCTGGAATCATGCTTCTTTGAAAACCATAAATGGAGTCCCTTCTCTGGTATCCAAAATCGATGGCACTACCATCACTGTGACTGAGGAATCCATCAGACAACATCTGCATCTTCAAGATGCCTCAGGTATAACAGACCTATCCCTTAATGAGTTACATACTAGTCTTTTTAATATTGGATATAGGGGTCCTGCTGATTCATTTACTTTCTTTAAAGCACATTTTTCTACCAAATGGAAATATCTTGTGCACATTATTCAGCAGTGTATTAGCCCTAAAAGAACTGGTTGGTCCGAATTTTCATCAAACATTGCCACTGCGTTAGTGTGCTTTTCAACAAACTAATAGTTCAATTTTTCAAATATGATTTTTCAGGGGATGTTAAGGCATCATTCCCTAAAGAATGGGAAATTTTTGATGTATCCTAGATTTTTGGTAGAGATAATTGCAAAAACTTGCACAAATTTTCACATACATAAGAGGATACATGTTTCCCATAGGCACTCACTATCTTCTATTAAAAGGCTTTTAAAGCCAAGTGCCAATTTTTTGAGTGTAGATGTTCCATTGCCTTCTGCAATGATGAACATCATTCCAAGAAACAGAGGAGAGGGTCCTGAGCAGGCTCAGCCTAACACTACTGCTTCACCCCCAGGACCCCAACCCACTCCTCAAGATACTCAAATCCTTCCTGTTCCTATTGTTAAGCCTACATCCCCACTCCAACTATACAAAAGGAAAAGAGGACCAGGAGCTCCTTCCTCCTCAGCCCTCAGACAAGAGCCAAATAACCCTGTGCAGGAGGACACTTCTGCACAGAATATCCAAATGGCACCCAGTGAGGAAACTCCCATCCTCAATCAGGAGGTGAACATCTCACCAGAGATTGTTCATATGGGTTTTGTGGCTGACACTACTGCTGTCTCTGCATAAGAGGCACAGGACAGTGCCAACATCATTAAGACCACACCCATGGCAACAGCAAGTGTGCAAACACCAGCTGGAAGTCCCCAGAACCAAGAACAGAGGGGCCCAGAGGTTTCTACTTCTGGTATTCATGCCAGTGATAGATCACAAGCACCACATACGTTTGCTGATCTTGAGGCTAGTCTGTAACTTATGTTATTAACGGATCCTAAGCTGCAACCTGTTGTAGCAATGTTGGAATATCATCAGTCCATCATTGCTGCACAGGGGGCACAAATCATTGCACTCAGGCAGGCAGAAGCGGCTCAAAATCAGAGAATGGATTATCTCCATAAAGGGTTTACCCTCTGTGGGAATAAGATCATTCAATTAGAGCGTTTGATTCAAACCCAAGTTGCAAAGGTTGTAGGTCCTCCTGACCAAACCAATGCTTCCAAAAAGGGGGAGAATCAGGAGATCCCTAAATCAGTCCAAGCAGCTCCAACAGTTCAAGTATCTAGGCTAACAGTCCCAACAACTTCTCAAGCTGTTAGCCTAGAAACTCAAGCTGCTTCTCCAAAAGCAACTGGAGTTGTTATAAGAGAAGGTCTTCAAGCTCCAATCAGTGCAGTCCAAGCTACAACTTCTGCTACAAAAGATAAGGGCAAGGTCATTCTTATAGAGTCTCCAAAGCATAAATTTTCTAACAAAGAAGCCCAGATTGCCTTTGATGCTGAGATTGCCAGAAAATTAGCAGAAGAACAAGATCAGGAATTAGACCAGCAAACCCAGCCTCCAATGGAAGATGATGAAACCTTAGGTGATTACCTGAGAGGGTTTGTGGTCAAGCAAGGTGAAAGGAAGAGGAAAATGCCAACAGGGCATTCAAAGGCTGAGCATAGAAGATTTCTAATTAATTTTGCCTTTGCAGCAGGTATTCCAAAGAAGATGGCTCAGTCTATGAGCACAAAAAGGCTGCAAGATATCCATGACAAAGAGATGGACAAACGAAAGAAAGCCAAAGTCTCCCAAAAAGTCCAAAGATCCCAAGAACCAGTTCAACCTGGTACTGGTGATGTTCAAACTGTTGCCAGTGATCCTGCTCCTTCTGTTCAAGCTGTTGCTCCTTCTCCTCAAACAGAGTCAATCTCACAAGCAAAGCTTGATCAGGTCAAAAGGGTGATTTTTGAGCATCAGCTGCAAAAGGTGATGGAGATAGAGAAATCCTAAGACCAACATGATTTTACAAAACCTCTTATTAATTATTGGTATGCTAAGTCAATGGACAACATTGACTTAAGATATCAGTTTGTAGTAAGAAGGGAATCTGATCTAGAAGAAGAGTACAAGAGCATAATGCATATGGCTCAAGGGATGACCAGAGATGAGCTAATAAGAATGTATCATGTTGGGACAGCAACTCAAGTCAGATCTTCCCTCCCACAAGTCAAGCAAGCCATTAAAGATTTGCAAGGTATTACTGATCCTGAATCTATAAGGAAAGATATAGAGAATGCAAAGTAGATGAAGGTCAAACAGGTTGATCTGTTCGTCAAATCAAAGACCTACAGAATCAGATTTACAGATGGATCTGGTATGTTCTTCAAGTTTGAGTTTCTTGATCTTCCAAAGGCTATATTACTTCAGATGAGGTCAGTAAGAATATACTGTGATAGAGAAGATTTGAAGAGAGAATTTTTGAAGGCTGTCAATCAGAAACTTGCACAGTTGTAAGTTTTTGAAAGCCTTGGTTTGTAAATAACAGTATACTTGTTTATTTCCTTATTTTTATAGAACTTAAAGTCTTGTATAAAGAATTTAAGTTAGGGGGAGATTGTTGGGAAATATTCTAAGTAGTTCAAGCTGTTAGTTAGACTTCTCATACTGTTAGTAGAATTTCTATTTAAGTACAAAGTTCATGCTGTTAGTTGAAGAATCTCAAGCTGCTAATGTAAAAGTTCATGCTGCCAGAGCAATTTCACTCAAGCTGCTCTGCTCAACCTGCTAAGAGATTCAAGCTGCTCAACGTTTTCATAAACAGAAAGTGCTGATGTTCAGGAAACGATATCTTCATAAAGATTCCAACATATCTACTATCAGAGAAGTCAGAGTCCTTCAAGGAAACAAATCAAGAAACATTATAAATATATAGAATAGGTCTTTCTATTGTATAGAAGTTTTCTGCATATTCAAGTTTGTAATTGCTTTTTGTTTAAGTTTTCATAAGCCTCTAAGGTTGTAAAACCCTGAGAACAATTTGTGTTCTTCGTCTAATCAAACAGATTAGAGGTGATTGTAATCATTCTGATTCAGCAATACAAGCAGTTTTGATTATTACTTGTGTTTATTTGCTATTGATTCTGAAAGCTTTTATCAAAATAATTAAGTGTTATTCTGCAAACTTCTTAATTAGACTTTGATTAAATACAAGATTATTGATTTATACTCTGATAAATTCAAATCAGTTAGTCTTGGTTAGTTAAGTTTAGATCCTGACATCATATTTGCACTTGTGCTATATTGGCGGTTCTCCACAGCATGCATCACATCTCCGTGTCTATGATCGTCAAAGATTTTCAAATGGCTGTAGAAAACCTTAGTAGTCGTCTAGGAGTGACTGCTCCTCGCTACAAGTTTTCACAAATACACCTTTACCCACAATTTAAGGTTCTTCGAAAGCCCGAGCACGGAGTTGTTTTATGCAACATCAATAATGAAAAGTGCTTCATGAGATTCGAAGAGGTAGCAGCTTACTCAGATGGAACCTTGAGACTGATCAAAATGGCCTCCACAAGCGTCTAGAGCAAGATAGTCTTTTGCCTTCTCCACTCCGTCTATCTCTTGAAGAAAGAAATGAGATAATGAGAGGCATTGAGCTTAATGACGATCATCTTACTCTTAGAGAATATATCAGACATTTTGAGGTTTATCTGCAGCTGAGGCGAGAACTATAAAGATTTGAGATGTTAGCTAGAATTGAATTAGGGGGTGAACTGTTAGACTTACGATTTCAATTTTCTAGTTAATAACTTTTGTTTATAATAATTTAGTATCATTTATGTAAGTGTTTATGTAATATTTCAAGTTCAAGGACCAATTATGCAATTTTCCCAAAGTCCCTAAGGATACAAAAGCCATATTGGATGGAGGGAATCGTTGTTGAATGAAGAAATACTTTTTCACTGATATATTTTCTCTCTAGAGTTTATTCATCTTTTTCATCCTATAAAGTGTTTGCATATTATACATATTGATAAATCAGATTATATGTTGTTCTATATGTCATGATTGTGTAATATCTGGGAAATGAAGCTTTAAAATTTCTTATAAAACTCGTTCATACCCAATAGTAACACTATTTATGGTAAACTGATTAAGTTTGTAACTTAATACGTTTATATGAACCATATCTCAATACATGTGGCGCCAAGGCACTTATTAGATTCCAAATATGATGATAGTTTATTATGGATTTAGTTTGATCCAATATCACTTTAATGTGAGAAATTTTAATCTTTCAATTCTAAGTGAAAACTTTCATTTCTATTGCAATATGTATTTAGCAATTACTTGCGAAGTGCCAATAATAATTTGTTTCATGCTAGCCTTAACCACATATATTATCATTGTGATTCTCAAGCTTATGACGCTTATTTTGCTCCAATTGATTCTATTCAGATTAATATTTTCTTTTGCAAAATTAATTCTTGAAAATAATAATACTGTTTATCGACGTTACTAAGGATACATTCATGCTTCCTCGTATCTTGATCATTTATCAAGATTTTGTTAACTTATGTCACTTAACTTAAATTCCTTTACATCTATATCTATAGATGTTATAAGTTTTTTTTTTTCAGTTTTCTTTATGGAGAAACATTTAGTAAGCAAGATATAATCTTGTTATGATGAAATATTTTTTCAATAACGAGTACGTCTCCTTCATACACGATTGGAGTTGCTACTGCGCTTCCACTAGCTTTTATACAATGCATTGCATCTTCATTAGAAATAAACAATCTTCTTGGTTATACATGTCCGGATGATGATATTTGAGATGAATACTTCAACACTTTGAAGCTAACACATTCAGCTAGAGTTATCTAGTTCTATAAAACCATTTAGTACCAAGTACTCAACCTCGCATATTAGTTTTGATAAGAAACATATGTTTATTGATGTTGTTGATTTTATACATATTTTTCTTGGCACATCTCCTTAATTTAAGTGTGTTATGATAGTTAAACTTTCAAATTTGATACTAAAATGAAGTAATTTTATTTCTGAAGGGTTGTAGCAGACATTTGCGAATCATCGAAAACGAATTACGCAAATTCAAGATTTATGATAAACTATCAAAGTAATGGATATAAAGAAGAACATTCCATGGCCATGGAATTTAGACAGGCCATGGATTTGAAGAAAAGTCACCCGCTCATACATGATCAACATTCCATGGCCATGGATTTCAAGATAAAAGCGTTAGTGCAGAAAGACAATCCCATGGCCATGAAAATCACCCTAGAAGCGCACGCTAAAATTTAGAGGAGGGGGAGACTTTTAACCTAGTTTTTGAAGACGGAAACCCAAGCTTAGAAAAGGAGACGGCGGCTGGGAGGAAGAAGAAGGCTATAGAGCAACACAAAATAAGAAGAACACGATTCTAAGCATCGGGAGCCAATTTTTGTGAAGAACAATGGAAGAATCCTACGAATCCGACTTCTCCATTCATCATTCTAACATTGGTTTGGTATCTTTCGTACCATATGGAATATTTTGTCAGTTGCTTGAGATGATTGTAACCCTAACCATGGGGTGATTTTCTTTTGCATTTACTTAGATGATTGAACCCTAGTTAGATGATAACGTTATTGGATTGAATCATTCTTTTGATTTCATTGGTTTATTTGGTTACATTTGTTTGGTAAAAACTTGGGATTTCATCAATATTCAATAGATAGTCAATTCAATCTATGGCGAAAGCCTTTTGTTTTGAATATTTATTTCGACTAATTCTTTTACCAATTAATCGTTTCTTGAAACCGGAACCGGTAAAAAGAAGTATTTAGTGTTTTTTCAAGTTTATGACTTTACAAGTGAAGTGTAACATCCCTATTTTTTAATCACTTGAAATTTATAATTTAAGACTCAAATTAATGCATTAATGGAATTATTATTTCGGCTTCGTTCACAATTTAAATATGAGAAATGATGAGGAAAAATCCTCATGGTAGTTTTCTGAGCAAACATAACCATGAGAAACCGATCCGGACAATTAAATAGGTTTAAGTCGTGATGATACAAAGTTGAGGGGTATAGTGTGCAAATGTGTCAAAATATCAAATAAAAAAGGGGAAATCCTTCATTTTTACAAATCTCACACACTCTCTCTACCCTCTCTTCGTCTCTCTCCTTCTCTCACTAAGAACCCATGGGTTCTTCATCAAAAAACCCCAAGATCATCAAATTTTGAAGCAGAAAAGTTGGACTCAAGTTGCAATCTAAGAATTATAACTACTGCAGGCATCATATCAAGGTAAAATCGTTCAATATTACGAATTTTAGAGGTTTGGTGTTCGTTTTGGAGCTGAACCAAATCAAAGATTATGGTAGCAGATGTTAATGCATGTTGTATGTTATTATGGATAAGTTTAAATCGAGTGTTAGTGATGCTACATACCGATTTTCAAAAATCGAGTGTTAGTGATGCTACATACCGATTTTCAGTTCCTGATTCGAACTATAAGTGTGATTTCAGAAACTATGTGTTTGTTTTAGTAGGTCTCCTTCAACAAATGAAGAACATGGGACTGAATCGGTACATTCAAGATATGTTATAAGTAAAAAATTGTTAAAAGAGTACATTTAAGTTCATATCAGCAATTTCAGACTCAAAACATGTATAAATTGTCAAAATGATATTCTGGAAAATAGTAGAAAAACGTCTGAGAATGAAACTCGAACCTGATGAACATAATTCAGATCATTCGAATTTCGAGCACTATTCACAGTTCGGACCCATCCGAGTTCGGATGTCAACCGAGTTCGGACCACTTGCAATCTTGGATGGAAATTGTTAGAAAATTAACTAAGTTATGATGTCACTTTCGGATGCACTGTTGATCCGAATTTCAGATCAGGCACCATCCAAACTTCGGATGAATAGTATAAACATAAATTGGTAAGGATGGACCTCGGACCATCTGGATTTCGGATCATCCGAAATTCGGATGTGGTCCGAATTTCAGTTCAATTTCACTTAACTTTTCAGAAACAAGTTCAGCAGATACTGACATTAATTCACTATTACACTGACATAACAGGATCTTTGTGGTGTTGTCTAATACACATTGATTCAGAGACAAGTTACACTGTACAAACTACTGTGAGTAATAGATCATTATTCGAATATTTATTGTCTTTGCATTCACATTTTACATATTCAATGGCATGTTCACATTGTTCAATATACATCAATTGGCACTCATGTATGATTCATTGTTATGATGCACTCTCGTACTTAACATGTGACAAACATGTAGCCAGTGTTTAATTTAAAGTGCATCTATTTATTCATGCTTGCACTGCATAATTATTACTTCACAATCTGATACGACCTGGATTGGGGCTGACAGCATGCCGCTGTCGGGGACTTATCATCCCATTCACTTACCTGGTCAGGTCTGGCACATCCCCGATCACCATTTTAAACTGCCAACCCCATGCTTGCACTACATGGTTTTCACATACTACGAGGCTTACACTGCCTGTTTTCACTACAGCTTGTAAAGAAATATTTGTTGAATATATAATTTGTTATCTCACAAAGCATTAGCTTACCTTTGACCCTCAATATTTTCAGGCAAAGGCGAAGGTGTAGCTGGACCTTCCTCCTAAGCATATCATTACATATGTTCGTGTCCCTAGAAGCTACTTTGGTACATGGACGATATAGCTTTGGGGCTGGGATTTCATGACTTTGAAACAATTTATGATGTTGTAATAGTTAGACAATATCACTATAGATATTTCATGCTTTAGTGTGGAACTGCTTAAATCTGAATTAAGTCATCAATTTTAATTATCATGTTAATCATTGGGTTGTGTGTTGATCCTGGTGATTCCAATTATATCATTAATTCATGAGGACGTTTCATGAAGTTCCGTTAAGATGAACCATTTTGTGTAACTTGGATTAGTCATAATCATATATCTTGGATAATCAAAGTGATTGTGTTTTAATTGCATGTTTTGAGGTGGATATAGTGAAGAACTTCATGTGTCTTTCCAATATTCATAAAGTTAAATAAGCTGATCAGGAAGTTTAATTGGCCTAAGAATCACGTGAGTTAAATTCAATATCGGGCTTAAATGCTATCATCGAGACCAGGGGGATTGATTCTACGTGAATGCATTGTTTTGAGACTAAACTGTTCACTGCTATTGTTTGTTCTCCTTCATAGTCTAAGTTAGTTCATTTGTTTCATTATAATAGTTATTTAGAATCAACTGCTTATTGTCAATGACTAATTAGTAACCAAAGACTTACCATCATCATTCTACATCGTTTCCCTGTGATTGATACTCGGTTCTTACCTAAACTATTCAACTATACGATAGGTTACTGTTAGGCACAAAAAGGCCTCAGTCAAACCTGTTCTATATCTGAGGGGGAGATTTTATAATCAAACCTGTTGATACATTTGAAGGTTGAATTTAAGGCCTGTTATATGCCTTATTGAAACCTGAAAATGATTTGCAATATCAGTCTAAAGCTGTTCTATACGTTGCATGTGTTGCAACCAAGACAGTTTGTCCAAGCTGATTAGTCTGCTGATCAGGCTGGACATAAACTGTCTACGCTGCTCTACACTGTTGAGCAGCTTGGGCATTTTTAAAGTGTTCTGTTCTTTGTGAACAGAACCTGTTCTTTGTGAACAGGCTAAACACTTTATGGAATTTGTTTCCAAGTCATCATGTATTGTTTTTAACTACCAGATCAGTTTACACAGTTGAAGACAAAGTGGAAAGCAGAACCGCTCAGCCTGCCCAAGCTGTTCTGTTACATGAAGACAAACGGATATTTGAAAAAGGGTGACAGACCTTTTTCTTATATCAAAATAGGCCTTTACAAGGAAGAAAGACGCAAAGTTGACATTCCTAAAATGGTTAAAGGCAATGCAACAGTAGAAAGTAAAAAGACAAAAGTTCTGCACAAGAGAAGGCAAGTCTGCTTTTCAGAAAAGTGCAGAAAAGTTATATTGTCTTTTCAAACAAGACTTCTCCTTTTTCATTCTGCCCAATGAAGATGTTTCTCTTAGATCCTCTAAGTGAGTATAAAAGGAAGCTTCTAAGGTCAGAAAGAATGTGAAGAAAGCTAAGTGCTTAAACCAAGAGTGAACGTGCAAGTGTGATATTCATGCATGCAAATCTTCTGTGAACAAGCTTCTGTGTGTCTAAGCTGTTTACCAAAGCTGTTCCTTAAAGTCTTGTAAAATACAGTGAGTGCATCTTAGTGAGTGTGTTCATTGTAATCTAGTGTGAGTGTGTCTTAGACTAGAAACCATACTGTTGTATTCTGTCATCTCAGCTTGAACAATTCCGCAGTCAAGCTTGTTTGTAATTAACATTTGTTGATAATACATACAAACATTGAGAAAAAGAGTGTGTAGTTTTTAAATAAACTGTATTCACCCCCCCCTCTACAGTTTATTACTATATACTTTGGGAACCTTTCGGGACCTACAACTGGTATCAGAGCAGTTTAGAGTGTGTGTCATTCTAGATCTCTCATAATCCCAAGTTTCCATGGACAACAGTGCTGCAAACTCTTCTTACTATGACAATGGCTCTATGGGCAAGCCTCCAAAATTTAATCATCAAAACTTCTCTGGTTGGAAGTGCAGAATGATGCTCTATTTAGAGAATCTGGATGTACAACTGCCAGAGATAGTGATGGAGGGTCCCTATGTGCCAACCTCTGTTACTACAATAACTCCAGCGGTTGAAGGAGCTGCTCCTGAAATCAGGACCTTTGAGAAAGCAAAAGCTCAATGGTCTGATGAAGACAAGAGAATGGTAGCTCTGGATGCAAAGGCCAGAAACAACCTGGTCATTTCTCTTCCTGATGATGTGTTCAAGCAGGTTGAGAAGATGAAGACTGCAAAGGAGATGTGGGATACTCTGTGTACCGTCTATGATGGACCCACAATCACACTGGACAACAGGATTAACAATCTTGTTAGACAGTATGAACTCTTCTTTGCCAAACCAAAGGAGTCTCTCACAGAAACCTACACCAGGTTCACTGCTCTGGTGAATGATCTCAAAGCTGTTGGGATCACCAAGGACAGTCTTACTTTGGTGAACAAGTTTCTGGACATTTTACCTGAGGAGTGGAACTATTTCTCAACCATCCTAAGAAACTCAGGTACTATCAGAAGTATGGATCTGGTCAATCTGTATGGATCCTTACTGAATGATGAACAATCAAGGCAGCAAAAGAGGAATGCCTTGGAAATGTCCAGAAGAGGTACTGCCTTTGTGGCTAATGTGAGACAGTCTGTTAATCAGGTGAGTGATGTGTTCACTCAACCTGATCAACAGGATGATGATAAGGAGGAGGTGTCTGAAGAAGAAGAGGCTGCAGATCTTACTGAACAAGATGATGAGCAAATGATAGCTATGCTTGTCAAAAAGTTCAGCAAGAGAAGATTTGGAAGAAGTATGCTACAAGGAGGTGCAAGTGCTGGCAAAAAGAAAGCATTTGACAAATCCAAGGCTGAGTGCTTCAAGTGTGGCAAAACTGGCCATATAGCTGCTGACTGTGTGTCAAAAGCTGTTGGTCAGTCATCCAAATCTATCAAGACTAACAGGGATGATGGCTATAGGGTTAAGTACCTTATGGCCATGGCTAAGCTGAGGAAATTGGAAAACTCTGTGTCTTCCAATCGCCAAAAGGGACTCATGGCTGAGACATGTGACTGGGAGGAATCTGATTCATCATCTGATGAAGAAGATAATCAGTGTCTGATGGCCAACTCTGATGTCCCATCAACAAGCAGTTTCAAACAGGACATGGCTGAAGCTGAAGCCTTCAGCAGCTTGGAGAACTGGAATCCTACAATGATGTATAAGGTACAAAATTTTATGGCTTACAGTTCTGAAGAAAAAGTTAAAATGTTTGAATACATGCTTGTTGATTTGAAAGCTGCTGTTGAGAAGCATGATGCTTTAGTATCTGAAATCTCTAAGCTTACAGCTGATCTTAAAACTAAAACCAGTAAACTGGACAGTTTCTATAAGTTGGAAACTGAGCTTGATGAATTAAAACACATCAACTCCATTTTACTGGAAGAAAAGAGAGAAACAGATATAAAGCATGCTAAGCTTCAAAAGATAGTTGACTCTTGGTGCCAATCTGCACAAAAAGTCAGCCATTGTATCAGTCAACAGATCCCTGCTCAAATCCAAGCCTATCTTGGAGGGGATCTTGACACAGCAGCTTCCATCGTTGAAATAAGTAATTTGAAAGAAGACTTGTCCACTCTTGGTGAACTTCCAAATACATTCATCCAAAACGTGAATGGTAAACTTATTTCAACAAACAGGTTTGTCAGGCCTCAAAATACTGACAGCTTGTGTGAACTCAGCTCAAAAGCTGATGTTGGAGTCTGTTCTCCAAAACAGCCTGCTAAGTGCTCTGCTAGCTCACACAAGCAGAAGAAAGGAAAACATGCTCAAACTGAAGCTGTGGATGCTAAGCCTGTTGACAAAACAGGTTCAGAGCCCAAAGCTGTTGGTAAAAAGCATGTTAATCCTTTTGATGCTAAACATTTTGAAAATAAGTTTTCAAAAAGTAAGCAGCCTGTTTTCAACAAGGGTAAGTCTCAGGTTGAAAACAAAACTGCTGTGATTTCAAATAAGTTTTCAAATCATGGTGGTAAGTTGGTTTTAAATGAAAATAAGTTTTTCAAAACCAAACACAGTGAGTATGCTGATAGGCAGCATAAATCACAACTCAGTAGGGGCAAAGGCAAAGCCATTGCTCAAACTGAGACAACTGGGAATAAGTTTCCCAAACCTGTGGAAGCTCAAAGGCCAATCAAGCTTCCTGTCTTTGACATCTGTCCTCCCAAAAAGAGGAAAGAAGAGACAGTCAAAGCTGTGGCCTATGAACTTACCACACAAGCTGTTGATTCTGCAAAAATTGCTAAACCTGCTGAAAGAATCAACAAAAACAGTTCAGAATGTGTTTCTGAAGGACCTTCTTCCAAAAGCACCAAAAAGAGAAAATGTTATAAGTGTGGGAAGAAGACACATCTGGCCAAGGACTGTCCTGAATCTGAGGACATGAGGCCTGTTGGCTCTGCTGTTTCCCTCACAGCTGTTACAAGCAGTGGTGGAAATGACATAGTCACTGAGGATGGTATTCAAACTGATACCATTCAAATAGGGAATATTAGTGTGGACATTCAAAATCCATCAACAAGTGTTGATGAAGTAGGAGAACTCATCTGTGTGATGAGTTCCCCTAAAAATAACTAATAATTCTCTTCTCACTCTGCAGGAAAAACAACCTTCCCAGGTTTGGTACTTGGACAGTGGCTGCTCAGGGCACATGACAGGTTGTAAAGAACTGCTGAGTGATCTCAGGCCTGAAAAAGGGCCAAAAGTCACCTTTGGTGACAATGTACAGGGATCCACTGAGGGATATGGAACTCTTAAAGCTGGTGCTGCAGTGTTCAAAAGGGTAGCCTATGTGGTTGGGCTAAAACATAACCTTGTTAGCATAAGTCAACTGTGTGATGCTGGCTACAAGGTTAACTTTGATGAGCACCTGGGTTACATATTGGATTCCCAAGGCAAAGTTGTGCTGTGTGCTCAACGAAAGAAAGGTGTATATGTTGTGGATATGCATTCTGCTGATCCCACAACTGAAACCTGTTTTCTCACAAGAACCAACGCTGATCTAAACTGGTTATGGCATAGAAGATTGTCACACCTGAACTTCAAGAACATCAATAAACTCTGTAAGAAAGAGTTGGTGACAGGTTTGCCTTCTATTACTTTTGCCAAAGATAGATTATGCACAGCTTGTGAGAAAGGCAAGCAGAGAAAAACATCTTTTAAATCCAAACATAATTTCTCTATTGATACTCCACTCTTCTTAATCCATATGGACTTGTTTGGACCTATTAATGTCCCAAGTCTAGGAGGAAGAAGATACACTCTTGTAATGGTTGATGAGTTCTCCAGGTACACATGGGTGATCTTTTTGAAGAGCAAAGGAGAGGCTGCGAGAGAAATTATTGGATTTGTTAAAAAGATGGAAATGCTGAACTCTGCCCAAGTAAAGCAGCTTAGAAGTGATCATGGTACTGAATTCAGAAACAGTACTCTTGAAGACTTCTGTGAAGAGAAAGGTATCAATCAAAACTTTTCAGCAGTAAGAACTCCTCAACAAAATGGAGTTGCTGAAAGGAGAAACCGAACTCTCATTGAAGCTGCCAGAACCATGCTGTGTGCATCAGGTTTGCCTTCATCATTTTGGGCTGAAGCTGTCAACACTGCCTGCTTCACTCAAAACAGATCCTTAGTGGTGAAAAGGTTCAACAAGACCCCCTATGAGCTGCTCAAAGGGAGAAAGCCAAATGTCAGCTATTTCCATGTGTTTGGATGTCCCTGTTTCATTCTGAATCAAAGGGACCAGCTGTCAAAATTTGAACCTAAAGCTGATGAAGGAGTGTTTGTTGGTTACTCTTCTATCTCCAAAGCCTACAGAGTATACAACAACAAAAGAAAGGTGATAGATGAATCTATCAATGTCACCTTTGAAGAGTCCAAGAATGCCTCCACCAAAGCTGTTCCTGAATCAGTTTCAGGAGACCACAACTTTGATGATCTGATGCATTCAATCAATGAAGAGGACTCAAAAGCTTCCACTACACCCAGTGTGGAACCTGCTAATCATAATGGACATGATGATGATTATGTCAATACACCCTGTGTGAATAAATGTACTGACTTAATTACAACTGCATGTCCAGAACCTATCAATGCTGATTTCCCCAGTTCCTCTGCTGATATGTTCAACAGTGGTCAGACATGTTCAACAAGTGAACAGGCTCAAGACAACAGTGTGTCTGAAAATCTTGAGAGCTGTTCAACAGGACCTGCTGAAGATGTTAACAACTCTGGTAAGTCATCATTGAAAAATGATCCTAAGTGGATCAGGTGTCACCCCAATGATCAAATAATTGGTGACATCAATAAAGGGATACAAACTCGGTGGGACAGCTTAGGGAACTTTTGTATGTTCTCTAGTTTTGTTTCACTGATGGAGCCAAAGAAGGTGGATGAAGCACTAAAAGATGCCAATTGGATCACTGCCATGCAAGAAGAACTCAATCAGTTTGAGAGAAACAAAGTATGGAAGCTGGTCCCTGCCCCTAAAGGAAAAACAATAATTGGCACAAAATGGGTTTTCAGGAACAAAATGGATGAGCAAGGTCATGTCATTAGAAATAAGGCAAGACTGGTTGCTCAGGGCTACAGACAGGAGGAAGGCATTGACTATGATGAGACATTTGCTCCTGTGGCCAGGCTAGAAGCAATTCGTTTGTATCTAGCCTATGCTGCTCATAAGAGCATAAAGGTATTTCAAATGGATGTGAAGAGTGCATTTTTGAATGGGAAGCTGCAAGAAGAAGTATATGTCAAGCAGCCTCCAGGTTTTGAAAATGAACAACACCCAGGTTTTGTCTATAAGTTAGACAAAGCTCTCTATGGTCTCAAACAAGCCCCTAGAGCCTGGTATGACACTCTTACTGAATTTCTTATGAGCAATGGGTACTCCAGAGGTAAAGTGGATACCACATTGTTCATAAAGAAGGTGAAGTCTGATATTATGCTTGTTCAAATTTATGTGGATGACATAATATTTGGTTCTACTAATGAGCAACTATGCAAGAATTTTTCATTACTCATGAAATCCAAGTATGAAATGAGTATGATGGGAGAACTAACTTTCTTTTTAGGATTACAGGTTAAACAAACCTCAACTGGAATTTTTATAAATCAAAGAAAGTACACTTTAGATCTTTTGAAAAAGTTTAAATTTGATCAAAGTTCTCCTATTAAAACCCCAATGGCAACCAATGTAAAATTGGATGCTGATGCCAGTGGCAAAGCTGTTTCAGTAACAGCTTACAGAGGCATGATTGGGAGCTTGCTATACTTGACTGCTAGCAGACCTGATATTATGTTTGCCACCTGTTTATGTGCTAGGTTCCAAGCTAATCCAAAGGAATCACATCTTGCAGCTGTTAAAAGAATCTTCAGATACCTGAAGGGTACTCCAGGTTTGGGTCTTTGGTATCCCAAAGACTCAAGCCTTGAACTAACAGGTTATTCAGATTCTGATTTTGCAGGCTGCAGGTTAGACAGGAAAAGCACAACAGGTGGATGTCAACTCCTTGGTGGAAAGTTGATCAGTTGGAGTAGCAAGAAGCAGAACTCAGTGTCCACTTCTACTGCTGAAGCTGAATACATTGCTGCTGGAAGCTGCTGTGGGCAGATTCTGTGGATGCAGCATCAGCTTGAAGACTATGGGCTTGTGTATAGGAAAACTCCTATTCTGTGTGATAACACAAGTGCCATAGCCATCTCCAACAATCCAGTATTTCACTCAAGAACAAAGCATATTGAAGTCAGACATCACTTCATCAGGGATCACATCCAAAAAGGTAATGTGGAGGTAAGTTTTATTTCCACAAATGAACAGCTTGCAGACATTTTCACCAAACCTCTGGATGAAACAAGGTTTAATTACCTTGTCAGCAAGCTGGGCATGTTAAACAAGAGTGACTAAGTGTCTCTCAACGGTCTAATTATTCGTATGTCTCACACTGCTCAAGTTTCTCTGAACAGCTTAGACAGAACAGGTTATACACGTTCTGTACTTAGTCAAATGTCTGAAAAACTTGAACAGCTTGAGCATACACCAGGCTGAACAAAAACAGTTTAACCTGTTTATTCGTCCAGCCTGCTCTGATGGTTCAGTCTTCAACCTGTTCACTTCTTCACACTGTAACCTGTTCATCTATTGAACTCAACCTGTTCTCACAAAGGAGAGCAGGCTGAAGGAACAGTTTGAAGGAAGAACAGCTTGAAGACTGAGAACCTTGTTGACCCTGATCAACACAGGTTTGACCATCAGCGTAGACCAACAGTTTAATTACCTTTCTTCATAATTAAGTTTCTTAAATTGTGTTTTATTTAACTTAATTACTGCGGATAATGTATGTTACGTGTGTTAGTGATCAAAAAGGTCAAGTGGTCTGACAATGTTTCTGACATGGACAACCGTTCCGTTTTCCGTTAACAAACATTTCAAATCAAACCGCCCAAATCTTTTCTCTCTCATACACACGACCATTCAAAATCCTATAAATACCAACATACTGTTTCATCTTCGTCTTCCTCATCATTCCCAGAAATTCTCAAGAACCCTAAAATCGACTAAGTGTCTTTTGCTTCCTCAAACCTTCAAATTTCTCAAATGGCTCACAGACCCAATCCCTTTCTGCCAGTTTTCGTTGGTGAGGATGTTGTTAAACATCCTTCTGTCACCACGATGCTGACCCTGAAACCCACCAACTACATAGCAAACCTCACAATCCCCAAAAACTATGTGGGGAAGGGTTACGATCAAATGGTGGAATTTCTGCAAGTTCATCCGTTGAACTATGCCCTGACTGCATCTTCTGGTGTCCTGTACCAGGAGATGGTATACGAGTTCTGGTACACCTGCTCTTACAATCCAAACACTAAGGTTATCAGAGGTACTATTCTCAATGGGACTCAAACCATTGAGATTACAGTCGATCTTTTGAGGGAAGTTCTTCATCTTCCAGTGGCTGAGAACTATGATCTCCCTCAGCCTGAAAATGAGCAAATGGGCAATCTGCTACGCTTCTGTGGTGTGGCAGAACCCAAGGTTGGAGCTACTCTGTACAGGAAGGAGTTATCACCTACATATAATTTCCTATTTGCCTCTGTGGCAATGTCATTCAGCAGCAAGGTTGGTTCCTTTGACCAACTTAGTAGAGATGAAGTGCCTATAGTCCTTCAGCTGGTGGATGGGACTACACTTGACATGGCCAAATGGATCTTCTTGAACATGAGAAACCTGGTACAACAAGAGACAAGACCAGCAGCTGTCAGATATCCCAGGTTCCTGAGTCTCATCTTCTGCCATGTCTGTGGTGAGCATCTATATCACTCTCAACCCCTACTTAAAACTGCTGCATTCCCTGTGATAGGGAATAGGGTGTTTCATACTCCTGTACTGGAAAATGAGCCTCCTCTCTCAACACCAATGAGGAGGCTGTTGGGTTTAGTGGAAGGACCCTCTGCTGTGAGGGTGGATCCAGTCACTGCTGCTCCCGGTGGAAAATCCAAAGCCAGGTCTAAGTTGGTAAAAAGGACCTTGGCAGCTGAAGCTGGGCCTGCTAAAAAGAAGGCCAAAACAGCTCAAGCTGAGTCTGCTCCCTTAGCCTCTGTGGCTGAGGAAGAGCAGATTCCTCACCCTGGCTCATTTGTTGAGCCTGAAGCCTTTGTGGCTGGTGCCTCTGTGGCACAAGAGACTATGGAACAGTCCAGCCCCACTGTTCCTGACCCAGTCTCCCATCCAGTCCAAACAGATCCCCTCTCCTCTCCACAATCACCCACTTCATCCATCCGTTATCAAAGAAAATCATTAGCCAAAAAGAAACTAGCCCAGAAAACAGTCTCCTCTGTTCCCTCTCAACAGGGTTCAGTTGTAAAAGAAGCAACCCAAGCTGCCTCTCCTATTTTGGGAGAAGGTTCAGCTCATTTGGAGCCTGCTTCACTCCAGCCTGAGTCACCCTTGAGTCAGCCTAGACCCTCTGGTTCCTCCCAACAGGAACCAGTTGTACAAATGGAGATACCCACATCAACTATCCCAGCCTCCCAACAGGCTGAGGATATTGAAAGACAGGAGCCCTCTCCACTCCACACTGAGTCCACACTGTCCCCCACTCATATCTCCTTACACCCTGAGTCTGCACGAGGTGCCCACGCTGCTGATATAGACCAATCAGCAGCTCAGCCTCAAACTTCTGTTCCCCATGATTCAGCTGTTCAACACCAAACAGCTGCTGAGGGACCAACAACACAAGCTGATGAACCTCAGGGATCATACCATCCCTCTGGTGAGGCTGATCCCTCAATGCAAATTCCATCAGCAGGTTTCACCACTGCTGATGTTGAAATGCATATCCCATCTCCCCATGATGAGGTGCCTTTAGACCAAGGCACTGCAGAGGGAACCACCACTGGTCTTCATGAGGGTGCTGCAACACAAGCAGCATCTGAGAGGCCCCAAACATCATCTCCTTCTCCTAATGATGCAGCTACAGCCGCTGCTGAAGGACCCCTTGATCCCTCTAACCTGGGCCACCTTACTTTTGCCCAGGCTATGGAACTATTGTCCAAAGTTTCTCTTCCTTCTCCCTCTCATCCTCAAACACCAGCCTCATCATCATCTTCTCCATCTACTCACTCCAAACAGTCCACCCATACACCACCATCTCCCAAAGACCTGCCTTTGAAGGATCAGCTTTCATTGCTGACCAACAAAGTTGGTTCTTTGGAACATACCATGCACTCCCTACCATCCATAATCTCAGACTCTGTGTCTGAGCAGCTCAAAGGATTCTTTGATACGTTTAAAGAATCCTTCCCAGTTACTCCACAAGCTGACCACTCTCCACAGCTGCTTGCACTCACTGCACAGCTGCAAAATGTAACCAACTCTCTTTCCTCTATCCTCTCCTCACAACAGGACTCTGTGTCCTCTATGACAGCTATTTCTCAACAGCTGTCCTCTCTCCTCACTTCCTGTAATACTACCATTCCTTCCACATTGGCCAGCCTGAACACTCTTATAGGTTCTCTATCAAATTCTGTGTCATCAAACCTTGCTGATGTGCAAGATTCTCTTGAACTTCATCTTGCACAGCTCCAAAGTTTGTTGTTCACAGCTTCTGATAGAGACAACATTGTTAAGCTGACCACTTTTGCTGATTCCCATTCTTCTTCTCTTCAAAACTGTCTTTCCCAGCTTGGTGAGGTGAAGGACAACTTGGCTTACTTAGTGAACAGCCTTGTTGGTCCTAAACCTCCCAAACCTGCTGGCAAGCCTGCTGACTTTGTGTCTTCAGGCAGACCAGGGGTTGAAGTCGCTGCATCATCTCCTTCAAAGGGGGAGAAATCATCTGCCTCGAAGACTAAGTCTAAGGGGGAGAAGATTCCTTCTCCTAAGGAGATACCAGTGTCTGCAACCCAAACTGATCAACCAGCAGAAACAGGTGCAGCTGAAGGTGCTTCCCAAGCTGCTATGCCTACTCAGGCTGGCTCTCCAAACCCTGCTCAGTCTAAGGGGGAGGAAGTCATTCCTGAGGACAGGCCTAGCAGCAAAAGGAGGCACCTTATTCTTTCAGAGGAAAAAGAAGAAGAAGAAGAAGAAGAAAGTATTCCTGAAGCTGCTGTCCCTAAAGCAGCAGCTAAAGGAAAAGAAAAGGCAGCGGTGGATCCTATTGAGCAGAAACAGGCAGAAACTCAGTTTCACAAAGCCAGAGCCAAAGAGATGGGCCTCCCTATGCACAAATACTTTGAGTTTAGGGAAGAACAACTTAAGGCTCTGGAAGAGTTAAGAAAAGAAGAACAATCTGCCAAAGCTGCTAAGTCTCTTGCCCTCCAAGAAGCAAAGAAAATAAAAATGTCTACCTTGGAGGTGCAAAAGAAAATAATGGAAGCTGCCAAGCAATCAGCAGGAGAAAAAGGGAAGGAAGTGGAAAAAGGTACTCAGGTCTCAGTGACCAAATCAACAGTACCTTCTGCCAGAGCCAAATTCCATTTTGACAACTTGGCCAAAAAGAAATTTCATGATGTTGCTACTAGAAGGCTGGCCAAGGAAGGAATTGTCAAAGCTGTTCCCATATCAAGAAAAGGCACTCAGTGGAAACTTCAGATCACAAGGATGGGTGCAACAGGCCCTGAATTGGAATCATATGATCACGCTGATGTGGCTCAAATGGGTTACAGGGAATGGGTGGAACTGGCAGTTGCCCTGAGCCAGTCTAAGTCAGAAACGGCTAAGACTATCAGGGCATACATAAAGAAGCTGATGGAGAGAGTGAGTGAGTTGGGCCTGATCCCTAAAGAAGTCAAAGAGGGTGTCTCTGTGACATCCCCTAAAATCAAGGCCAGAAGGAAAAAGAGAGATTCAGAGCTGGAAGAACTCCTTATGATGATTGAACAAGGAGATTATGCTGTGGAAATTAAAGGAGTTGACCACAGCCTGCCTGAAGGAGTTGAATTTGAAGATGGCAAAGTGATTGAAGAGCCTGAGTTAGGGGCATTTTTTGTGGATCCCTTATCTCAGAAGAAATGTTTTCAAAGAGCTTCTGACCTACACAAAGTTGGTCTTAAGCAGCTTGCAGCCTTCAGAATTGCCACCTCCTTCAGTCAGTCCAGCCAATGGAGAGCAGCTGTCTGGGAAGAGCTGAAAGGATTTTATGACAGAGGTGAGCTCCAAAGTTCTAACTTTATGTTTCTTACAGCTGAACTTGAAGAACATGAAGAAACAAGGGAAGAACTTTTAAAAAGATTCAAAGAAGGGATGCCACCCCCTGTCGAATGAAGTCCACCTGCCATCTGGGTAGGTGAAGAATGGAAGCTGTCCATTAGTTGGACAGGCTTGCCATTATCTGCTCCCGTCTCAAACAGTCCAAATCTTGTACATAAGTTGTACACTCTGTACATTAGTTGTACACAATTACATTAGTTGTAATTTTTTATTTTTTACATTAGTTGTAAAATACATTAGCACATTAGTTGTACTTTTGTAAGAACATATGTTGTTCAAGTATAGTCAAGAATCAGTGTATATATAAACTGATCTTTTACTTTACTGTAATGTTGTAATTTTATTTCAGCAAATGTACTGTAAAAATATATAGTGATTTTTGACAAGACCAGCTTGAACTGGTTATTGCAAATAGGGGGAGATTGTTAGGCACAAAAAGGCCTCAGTCAAACCTGTTCTATATCTGAGGGGGAGATTTTATAATCAAACCTGTTGATACATTTGAAGGTTGAATTTAAGGCCTGTTATATGCCTTATTGAAACCTGAAAATGATTTGCAATATCAGTCTAAAGCTGTTCTATACGTTGCATGTGTTGCAACCAAGACAGTTTGTCCAAGCTGATCAGTCTGCTGATCAGGCTGGACATAAACTGTCTACGCTGCTCTACACTGTTGAGCAGCTTGGGCATTTTTAAAGTGTTCTGTTCTTTGTGAACAGAACCTGTTCTTTGTGAACAGGCTAAACACTTTATGGAATTTGTTTCCAAGTCATCATGTATTGTTTTTAACTACCAGATCAGTTTACACAGTTGAAGACAAAGTGGAAAGCAGAACCGCTCAGCCTGCCCAAGCTGTTCTGTTACATGAAGACAAACGGATATTTGAAAAAGGGTGACAGACCTTTTTCTTATATCAAAATAGGCCTTTACAAGGAAGAAAGACGCAAAGTTGACATTCCTAAAATGGTTAAAGGCAATGCAACAGTAGAAAGTAAAAAGACAAAAGTTCTGCACAAGAGAAGGCAAGTCTGCTTTTCAGAAAAGTGCAGAAAAGTTATATTGTCTTTTCAAACAAGACTTCTCCTTTTTCATTCTGCCCAATGAAGATGTTTCTCTTAGATCCTCTAAGTGAGTATAAAAGGAAGCTTCTAAGGTCAGAAAGAATGTGAAGAAAGCTAAGTGCTTAAACCAAGAGTGAACGTGCAAGTGTGATATTCATGCATGCAAATCTTCTGTAAACAAGCTTCTGTGTGTCTAAGCTGTTTACCAAAGCTGTTCCTTAAAGTCTTGTAAAATACAGTGAGTGCATCTTAGTGAGTGTGTTCATTGTAATCTAGTGTGAGTGTGTCTTAGACTAGAAACCATACTGTTGTATTCTGTCATCTCAGCTTGAACAATTCCGCAGTCAAGCTTGTTTGTAATTAACATTTGTTGATAATACATACAAACATTGAGAAAAAGAGTGTGTAGTTTTTAAATAAACTGTATTCACCCCCCCCCTCTACAGTTTATTACTATATACTTTGGGAACCTTTCGGGACCTACAGTTACACTTGCCTATTGTCTATTGGTTTTAGTTTATTATTATTATAAGATTAGTGTTTAGTAAACTACACACCATTTATATCCGATTCTGATCCCACATATTCGTAATATGTATTGATGAAACATTATTCTAACTTATTCAAACATGATCGTCCAAGAAATACAAGATGATCGTCCAATAAATATTTTCTTTACTATCCATGTTCGAATGTGTTGTTTTCTATTCATGTAAATTTCTCACAAAATTCGTTTATACCCAATGGTAACACTATTTATGGTATAATTATTAAGATCGTAACTTAATCCGCTTACATGAACCATTTCTCATTACATGGCACCAAGCCACTTAATAGATTCTAGATATGATGATAGTTAATTTTTGATTTAGTTTGATCTAATATCACTTTAATTTGAGAAATTTTAATCTTTCAATTCTAATTCAAAATTCTAATTTCTATTGCAATAGGTATTTAGCAATTAGTTGCGAATTGCCAACAATACTTTATTGCATGCGAGTTAACCACAGATTTGATCATTGTGATTCTCAAGCTTATGAGACATATTTTGCTCCCACTGATTCTATTCAGAAAATATTTTCTTTTGCAAAATTAATTTTTAAAATAAAATACTAGTTTATTGACATTACTAAGAAAAGATTCATGGTTCCTCGTATCTTGATTACTTATCAAGATTTTGTCAACTTATGTCCCTTAAGTTAAGTTCCTTTACATTCATCTCCATAAATGTTATAAGTTGTTTCTTTCAATTTTATTTGTTGAAAAACAATACCTAACCAAGATATAATCTTGTTATGATGGAATTTTATTTCAATAACAAGTACGTCTCCTTCATACACGATTAAAGTTGCTACTTGTTAATTCACAAAATCAAAGCAAACAAGATATGAATCACAATTAGTAAGCAATCAAATTAGAATATGCAAATTCGCAGAGAGAAAATGAAGATCAAAAATCAAAGTGCAAAGAACTCTCAAATTGATACATGAACAACTGAATTTTACAATACAAAGGAAATGACTATGTATAGTCTATTAGAATTATTATTTCAATCATGTGGGTTTATTTTGTAATAGGTTGTAATAGTTTTATTTTTATGTAATTGTCTTTTATTTCAATGTAATTGTCTTTTTAGATAGAAAGTTGAGGGGTATATTATGTAAACCCCTCAAAGTTAGTCCTAGGAATAAAAGGAAACTTTGACCTAGGGTTTTGAACAACTTTTACCACTCTTGTCATTATCTGAATATTTTAATAAAGAGTTGGCGGCCGATATTTTCCAACATTGATTGAATGCAAGTTATTCTCTTTGTTGCATATTGTCAGTCGATTAATAATAGGAAAATCGTTGTGAGTGCAAAAAACATTGTTGGGATCACTACTACAATTGGTATTAGAGCCATTGGAGTGGAAATTCAACTGAATTAGAACGGATTCAGAGGTTATTGCTGCTGTCGGCATTGGTCTTCATTGACTGGACCACAGTTTTGTTCTAAATCCTCTTTAAATCTTCTGTGTTGCTTGTTTATTACCTCCATTGTGATCGAAACCTATTCTTGTATTTATTTCGAGCATTCTAGTTCAATATATACATGATTTAGGGGTTTTTTTTTATTAAAATCGAGATGCCATTGTTCAGTACTGTCATCGAGTTTTTAAGCATGTTTTTCTTCATAACCCGATTTATTGTTTTCTGAACAATTCATTTCTGTATTTACATACAACAGAGTGTCTTAGTTTGTCTTAGAGTTCCTCTTATGTTAGCAAGACAGTGGTGACAGGTCTTTACTCACGTACAACAAAGCGACTTATCTTGTTAGTTCATGTCAAAACAACGGTGACATGTCTGCACTCACGTACAACAAAGCGATCGACTTGTTTTGACTTCCGTTACTTTTCAAAACCTTTTCTTTCTTTGCTTAAGACGTATATTGATGTTGCTATACATCCCCCAGATAAATTTTCATACCTCATTCATAATCATTGTCTGTATGTCTCTAACATAGAAATTAAGACCTTTTGGTCATACATCTATGTTGGTTACACATATGACATTTTCTTGATTATTTTATTAGCTTTTACGATTTCCTTCATGTATTATGCCTAACAACACATCAAACAAGAGTGTGTATATTACTTAGATTTTATGATATATTTTATGTGAGAGCTTAACACTTAGAGTTGGTTAGAATGTGATAATTTTCATCACTTTGAACCTATGACTCTAAGAGTTAACTCATTTTTCGATATTCTATTTTTTTGAAATTTTTGTGGTTTTCTCTCCTTTTTTCTTTTGTTTTTCATTTGAAGTAAAATAAATTGATAAACTAAACTAGTAACTTACTATAAAAATAAAATCTACTAAGGTCAAGTTACTATGGATTACGCATGCCATTTAGTTGAACTAACAATTCAAACCGTGATTTATCAAATGCTTTTGTGAATAAATCTGCATTATTGTCTTCTGTTTCGACTTTTACCAGTTTTATCAAATTCTTTTCAGCACAATCACGTATAAAATGATGTCTTATGTCTATGTGTTTTGTCTTACTGTGAACAGCAACAACCCGCAGCTACATACTTGGCCTCGCACGTTGATACGACTACCGAAGTTTGTTTCTTGCATTGCTAGAATATGAGCCTCCCTCCAAGGAACTGACAACCTCCAGTTGTTGATTTCCGGTTCAAGCTACATCTAGCATAGTCAGAGTCCGTTTACGCCTCCAATTCTAGATCTCCATTAGCATGATACCAAAGTCCTGGCTTCGGTTGCAACTTCAGGTATCTCAGAATTTTCTTCACAACTTTCATATGCATCTCCTTTGGATTTGCTTGAAACCTTGCTCAAATACACACAGCAAACATTATATCAGGTCTAGAGGCAGTTAAATACATAAGTGACCCGATCATGGCTCGATATAAATTCAGATCCACATCGGTATCACTATCTGTACCCGGTCCGAGATTATGATTCACTTGAATCAGAGTACTAAAATGTGCAGTCAACTTTGTTCCTTTCATCCCGAAGCGCTCCAAAATGTCGTAGACATACTTCGTCTAATGAATAAACATTCCTTCTTTCCTTTGTTCAACTTGTAAACCGAGAAAGAAGTTCGACTCTCCCATAACACTCATCTCAAACTTCACCTTCATGACTTTTTCAAAATATTTGCACATCTGCTCGTTTGACGATCCGAAAATGATGTCGTCCACGTACACTTGTACTAAGATGAAATCTTCACCTTTCCTTTTCACGAATAGTGTACTATCAATTCTCCCTCTCTCAAACCCATTGTCTAAAAGATGAGTTGACAGTGTCTCATACCAAGCCCTAGGTGCCTGATGCAATCCATACAGAGCATTATCCAGTCGATATACTCTGTCAGAATACTTTGGATAAGTAAAACTGGCAGTTGTTCGACATACACCAATTCCTTTACCTTGCCGTACAAGAATGCACTCATGACTTCGAGTTGATATACTCATCTCAAGCTTCGCCACTGGTGCAAACACTTCGTTAAATCTATTCCCTCTTCCTGGTTGAACCCCTTTACCATGAGTCTCGCCTTGTTACGAGTAACTATACCCCGATCATCCCGTTTGCACTTAAAGGCCATTTGGTCCCTATTGCAACTTCTCCTTGAGGTAACGACACTAACCCCCATACTTCAAGTTTTCTGAACTGTGACAGTTCTTCTTGCATGGCTTCAACCCAAGAATTGTCTTTCAGTGCCATTCGCACGTTTTTCGGCTCTACTTAAGATATAAAACACGAGTATAAACACGTGTGAAACGCCTCGGAGTTGTTGATCATATATAACAGTACCGTGTTATTATTCACCCTACTCCTAGTTCTCACACCGGTATTTGGATTCCCAATGATACTCTCAATTGGATGATCCTTGTTTATCCTTGATGTCTCAATCTCATCGACCTATTATCTCCCAAGTTTGATCTTATTTCACCTAGCCAGGGTATGACTTCAGACGGTATATTCTCTTCCTCATGATCACTATCTTCGGAGTTAGAATTATTCGCCTGATTCTCATTTGTAGGTAATTCAGGTTCATTCTCTGTTGGAGACCCATCTTTTGTCGTTGATGTCTCAGATGATGATGGAATGCTTGATTTTGGAAAACCTCGGTACTCGTCATTAAGATTAAATGATGAGAAATCATTTTCCACTGTACCTGCATTTCCACTAAACGGTATGTTAAATGATTCAAACACAGAGTCATAATCAAATAACCATTCAGGACCAGTTTGGGGTTCATGTGAATAACTTGTTACATCAATGTTAAATACAATCTCAACCGTACCATTTGTTTTGTTAAAAACACTCTTGTTTGGTGATATAGGAACATAACCTAGGAAGTATCCTTCATCAGCCATTTCACCAAACTTAGGTTGATGTTTTGTTTTCAGTAAAGTACACGATACCCCGAACGGTTCAAAGCCAGTTAAATTTGGTGGTCTTTTATTCAGAACTTCATAACATGTTTTGGTCAGTGATTTGACAGTAAGGACCCGGTTTAAAATATGACACGCTGTATTCACTGCCTCCCCCAAAACATGGTAGGAAGCTTTGAATCCTAGAGCATGGTCCTTGCTGGCTCAATCAAAGTCCTGTTCTTGCATTCTGCTACCACATTTTGTTGTGGCTCATAAGGTGCACTAAATTGATGCATCATGCCTTTAGTTAGACAAAATACACCAAATACGACATCTTAAACTCTGTTCCGTTATCACTGCTGATACGTTATACCCTTGTCCCATATGAGTTCTCGACTTGGTCTAAGAACCTAATCAGCGTTACAGCTGTTTCGTCCTTTGTACATAAAAAGAAAACCCAAGAGAAACGCGAGTAATCATCAGTAATAACTAAACAATACCAACTACCACCTATGCTCTTTTTGTTGATTGGACCGAAGAGATCCATATGTAGCAAATCGAAGGTGGAAGCGATCGAGTTCTGAGTCTTTGACTTGTGTGACTTCTTATGTTGTTTTCCCTTCTTGCACGGAACGCACTTGTCATAGAATTGAAAACTCTTCAGTGGGACACCTTGTACCAGACCATGTTTAGTAATGTAGTTCATTTTCCATAGGTGCGAGTGTGCTATGCGTCTGTGCCATAGAATAGATTTGGATTCTGAAGCTTTAGATAGTAGACAGATTGTTCCCATCGATGAGTCAGATATGTTCATGTCCAACATGTACAAATCATTCTTCCATAGGACTCTCATCATGATCCACTCTTCAGGTATTTTGAATCCCGGCTTTAGCACTAACGCTTCAGTTTCAGTAAAAATAACTGAATGCTTCTTATCACAGATCTGAGATGCACTAATGAGATTGTGTTCAAATTTATCGACATGGTAAACTTGAACAAGTGTGATTGTCCCATTAGTGACCACTCCTGTTCCAGTGATATGACCTCCCTTGTTCCCAGCGAATGATACAAATCCCTTGTTCCCTCCCTTGTAGTCTGTGAGTAGACTCATTTCCCCAGTCATGTGACGAGAGCAACCACTGTCGACGAACCATTTGTTGTTTAGACCTGTAGTTAGTCCTCCACATGAAAGAAAACAAGTTAGTTATCACCAGGAACCCAAGCCATGACTGACTTGGTAATACCATTCTCATCCACACACGTGAACTCCTTCAAATACCCATCTCTCCTTTCAGGTAACTTGGGTTTTTGATTGAGAACTTGTTGTGATGCCGAGTGATTAAGATTCACTCTTGGCTTTTGGGTTGTCATTTGCGGTTGAGCCCTAGAATAGTTTCTATTATAATGCATTTCATTCTGATATCCCTGGGCTCTACCTGGTGTCTGATGTCTTTGAGGAATATGTGACCTAACTGGAGTGTAAGTCCTTCTAGGTCTTGTACTCCTATATCCTTGTTGTGGTCCTGACCTAGACTAACTAGGAACTCTATTTGGAGAATTAATCCTAATCACTTCTTGCTGTCTGACCGCCACCGATATTTGTTTGACAGTTATCCTAGGTGTTGCATTCACATTTCTCAGTATGTTGAGAACTACTTGAGCTAGAAATACTAGGTACTGGTCTTGGTTGATCTTGCTTTCCTACAGTAGGTCTAGTATCTGGTTTAGAGGGTGTAGACTTGACTTTCTTATAAGGACAGCTAGACGCAACATGTCCTTTTTCATGACATCTAAAGCATGACATCTTATTAATCAGCTTCTTATAAGTACCCTTTGATTTAGGTGTCTCAGTAGGGTCATTTCCTTTCGATTCAACTATAGTGATCACTTCCTCTTTCCGATTATAAATAACAGGTTTAGCTTCTCCTAGTATAGTGTCACTAAGAGACTGCACAAACTTGACTTTTTTAATCTTAGAGGTAGTGATAGAAACCTTAGTTGAATTATCCTTTCCAGATTCAGTTCCTGTTGCTACCTCTGATTCAATCGGTTCAGTGGTTTTATCCTGAGGTTGAGGCACGTTGTTATTGTTGAATGGTGGAGGACTCTCTAGATAACCTAGGCCTATTGGCTTCTTAGACTACCGTTGAGCTTCTAAGATCTTTCCTAGGTTTAGAGACGAGTTCCTAAACTTATGAAGCCTGCTATTTGCCTCAGCAACTTTAACTCTAGATTCGGCTAGCTCTACATCCTTAAGAGTGAGTTCTTTGGTTAACGCTTCAACATGCTCGTACATGAGTTCTATCCTGACACATTGTTCACTTAACTTGTCTTTTAGAACTATCACGTCCTGAGCATTTGCTTTCAGCTTATTCCTTAAATCTTCCTTAATATCTAGAAGATTAGCATTATCCAATTTTAGTGATTGAACTTGAGCTCTTAATGTGCTAGGTGTCTCTAGAACTAGATTTAATCTAAGTAGCACTTCAAACACATAAATCGTGGAATGTAGAAAAGTTTAGAGTTACCCTTTCGCGGTCCGACTCCACATTCGCCATTTGAGCTGCAAACTGTAGAATGGTTTTCTCCTCTGACTTTTCAACCAACAAAGGACTTGAATCTATCTGCTGGGTGTCCTCTGCTTCCTCTTCAGCTCTATCCTCCCCGGTCTCAGTTATTCTGCCATAAAGGCTCTGGCGTTCGACTCCGGATGAGTACTCCAATCATATGTTCCATCAAGCTGTCTGTTGGATGACACATTAGCTAACAGTCCAGCGATGGCTGCTTGATTCCCAGAATCACTAGAGTGATGTCTCCCTTGGTTCTGATTCTGATAATTTTCCACTTTTGGTCTTTGACACTCTCTTGCAAAGTGTCCCAATCCTTGGCAATTGTAGCACTTTACCTTAGATTTGTCAAACCCAACCTTGTTGTTGCTAACGTTCAGATTTCTTCCTGTCCTGTTCATGAACCTCCTGACCCTTTGAGTCACCATGACCAGTTGCCATTGTAGGTCCATCTCCTCCAAGTCGTCAGGATCTAACTGATCGTAGTCTTCTTCCCACAATGCTGGATCATTTATTTTTCCCTAAACGCAATTGTCGTACGCTGCGACAAATGAACCTAGAAGATTTAGATGATCTTCAGCTGTTTTTGCGCCCATCGGCATCTTCGTATATCCCTGAGACGTAGACGCTTAATGATTTGGTTTTTCTTCTGGTTTGGAAAACTCTAAGAACGCCCTGCTACTAGAATCCAATGTCTCACTGGGATGGATTCTTCTCCCGAGAAAAATGTTGTGGCCCCTGACTTCAATTCACTAGCGATTGACAGTTTTGATTTTCCAAAATACATCTCTAGATCTTGAACCTAATCAAATTCCTGTTCCTTCTTCTGTAACTTGAAGTTGTATGCCCTCAGAGTTCCAATAACCCCTTCAAGAGTAAGAGTCTCAAACTTCTCTTCGTCATGCTTTATTAACGCCGTGTACATCTCCCACTTAGCCGGTAAAGCATCCAGAAGTTTTTCTATCTTCTCAATCTCTTGATACTCAACATTGTGATTGTCAAGTTCTGTAAATAGATGATAGAATCTAGTAATCGTCTTATCGAGCGTCTCATTCTTCAGTGCTTTGAAGATGGCAAATTGTTGTTTCAGCATCTCTGTTCTTCCCTTGCGCACTCTGGGATTTCCCTCACATCTCTTCTCTAGAGCATCCCAAAGCTCTTTATAAGTCCTATGATTCCTTAATGTGTGTAGGATTTCCTGAGGTAACGCCATACTGATAATTGAGAATGCTCGGTTCTCGGCCTCATAGATTTTCTTGTCGTCGTCTTTCATGTTCTGATACGGTAAGACTGTTTGTCGGCCTTCAAGCTCTAACGTAGGAGGAACATATCCCTCATCGATATATATCCACATACGCATGTCGTTGAATCGTGCAAAGTCAACAAACATATCCTTCCACCAATAGTAATCTTCCAGTTTCATCAGCTTTGGCGGAGAATTTGCTTTGCCAACCTCATGGTCCATTTCCAAAATTTTTTGCAAACTCGACATTCTTTCACAAACTTTGTGTTTTCGAACTTAAACAATTTAATTTATAAAATTAATGTAAGGTCTTGACTCTACGGATCTATCTCGACGCGACACCGTCCAACGAGTGCGGAATCCTCGTTAGCGGCTTGACGGTAAGATCACACACACGAAACACGAAGACTACTACGATGCTAGACGAAATACCTCGAACGCCCCTACACGATGATTCTCTCCGAAAACACTCTCTGAATACTAGTAAACTCGAGATCGCCTTTGCTTAATCACTCTCTGAAATTCTGCAAAGTCTCATAATTATTCGAGTTAATCCTTAATTATACTGACAGATTCGAGTTTGTCTTAGGACAAATTCGAATCAGGCCCAAGGCCCATTCGAATTTGTCCACTTGACAAATTCGAATTTACCTATGAGTACAAATTCGAATTTACATCAAATTCGAATTTCAACTATCATACTTCTATTTGAACATATGATTTAACTTATGTTTGAATATATCTTTGAACTTTATGTTTGAACTTCTTGTAATACGTTACACCATGTTCAAACATACAAACAACAAATATCAAACACACAAAATCACATATATCAAACACTAGTCAATATTCAATATTACGTAACTTGACTTACACAAAATGCTAACTATACTTAGACTGCTATCGTCACACAGGGTGTACCAACAGACTCCCCCTTGACGATAGCTTCTAAATATTTACATTTTGATTAAGTACTAAGGTCTATTCAAAATACTACCAGCATACAGACCTTGTTCAACACAAACCTTGACCACATTATGATACTTTTTTGCTTCAGACTCCATATGCGCATCACACGAGATTTTGTGAACTTGAAGCACTTGAAGATCATCTTTGGACAGATTAACCAGGTGCAACGGATCATACACTCTAAGAATCACCTTTAATTCGAGATCTTCCATTACAGCTTCACCTGTTTCGCTTTCAACATACCACCAGTTAAGATTACCTAACACATTCTGTGGCATCGGCTTCAGAGGGACTTTCTTTAAACATCTAACTGGTTTGTAATGAATTTTCATCCATGGTCTACCAGTCAAAGGATCAATTCTTGTATGGTCCATAACTCTTTTGCCAATGCGTGGATTGAGCCTTTCAAATTTCCTAGACCTCCCTTCCATTCTTATGATCTTAGCAATGATTTCAGCTGAGGGATCGTCTCCAATACTGATAAGCTCCTTCCAGGCTAAGGCGTTTATTTCACACTTGGGCAAGGAGTTGAAATCCTTCAGCCTTCTCCTCAGATACTGAAGGCCATCCTTTCTCTTGATGATAAACAGCTGCAGTTCTCGATCAAAGAACCCGCTAAGTATATTTCCAGACAGCTTCCCAGCACTAGGCACAAGCATCTTTTCCTTCAACTCTATAGCCTTCTTTTCTAACCTAAACCATAAATTTCTATGTTCTTCATCAGTAAGCTCCCTGACGGGCTCTTCAACTTGTGATTAAACATTTAAAGCGGCTTTAACAGCTTCTATGTTAATCACATTTTGTTCCTCCGTCACATATGTATCAGTGATGGGATTTTCCTGAATAATTATTTCATTAGCTTCATCTTCCTCATCACCTAATACCTCATCATCTGGTTTCCATTCAGGAATATCTTCTGGAATAATCTCTCCTTCCTCTAGCTCATCAAACTCGTCTTCAAAATCAAAATCTAACACCTCTTCCTCAATATTCATCAGAGCTTCAATCATTTCGCTCATTTCGCTCTCCATGACCTTTGAAGAACTCGCCTCACCTCCTCCTTCAACTCCAGTCTGACTTGGCTCCCCCTGAAGTTCGGCATGTTGAGCAGCAGAAAAATCTACTGGCTCACTGTCTTTTGGTGCATCGGGATCATTGCCTTCATCATCGTCCCTTCTCAACTCCTCAGCATCCCTGCAACTATTCTCCCCCTGAGCCTTTAGGTTTTTCATTAATCTCTCAATCAGGGACCTCATAGTGCGGATCTCTGCAGCTTGATCGGCAACAAACGTCTTCAGCTCAAGATTTTCTTTATCAATATTTGCATTGTCTGCTTGAAGTTCGCCGACGGCTTTCGTAAGCTGAAATATTTTGACTTGTTGGAAATCAACCTTGCTTCTGAGCTCAGAAAACCTTTGGTTGTCAATGAAGGTGGATAAGGTTGATGGTATGGATGTGATAGGTGACGGGATGATCGGTGGTGGAATTGATGATTGAAAAGGTGGTGGTGGTGGTGGTATGGATGTTTGAGCTGATGGCTGAGCGGTTGGAATTTCAGGCTCAGAAGCAGA
This sequence comes from Centrapalus pauciflorus, assembly GCA_020465985.1. Classification (NCBI taxonomy): domain Eukaryota; kingdom Viridiplantae; phylum Streptophyta; class Magnoliopsida; order Asterales; family Asteraceae; genus Centrapalus; species Centrapalus pauciflorus. The sequence goes on from JAANYP010003020.1 coordinate 813,200, forward strand.
AGCCGAGGAAGCTCCCTGCATAAATCGATGCCTATTGGCCCTCTGCCTAGGCACCAAAGGGGCTGTATCTTCAATCTCAAAATCGGAGTCATCTGCATCCGAATCCCTAGATGCTCTCCTCTTCCCTACTTCTTCATCAATCACCACTATTCTTGAACCATATGTGCCTATTCGGATAGACAGATCTTCTGTCTCTTTCCTTGGTACCCCAATCTCTATCTCCTCAATTTCTTCCGACTCAGATTCAGATGTGGTCACAGCTTGACCTTCTTCCTCAGGTATATAATCCTCTATCTGGCGAAAAATATCTTCTTCACCAGCTGGAGGTTCCAAAATATTTCCAACGAGCTAAGAAGTAATCTCTTCATTTGCATGCGGCCCTTGTGCCCAAATCTCTTCCAATGTTTCCACCCGTGGATCAGTTACGGGGGCTACAACTGAAGGACTAGCTTCTTCTGGCTCTTGCACTCTGCTAGTTGAAGGCCTAGTAGCCTAAGTTTGTCTAACTGAAGGTCTCTGCCTCCTTCTTTGTTGTTGCTGAGGCCTCTGATGTTGTTGTTGCTGTTGCGGCTACTGTTGAACTTGTACATCTCCTGCCCAGTTTGCACCTTCTAGGGCTTGATAATCCGGATTTACCACAGCACCAAAAAGTGGTGCTTCTACTGGTCTCGCCAATGCACCCCTGTGGGCTTGACAATCAGCAAAAATCCTCTTGTCGATCACCGCAACACTTTGAATCTCTGGTAATTGCGGCAGATTTGGCAAGAAATGTCGGATCAGCATCATCACGAACCTAGGGTACATTAAAAATCATTCTCTTGCTGGAGCTGTTATCTGGTGAACAAACTCCGCAAAGAACATTTACCGGCTTTCTTCGGAGCGAAGCACACCATGAAGACATGTGCTAAATATCTCCATTGCCCAATCAACCTGCTTTTCATGTACGACACCTTCACCACATCAAGGCTGTACCCCAATCGTAAGAACGCAGCTTGCCTAACTTCCAACGGAAAGTCTATTGGCCCAGCTTCCTGCTCTGAAGACCCCAAATGCAAGACCCGGCGCAATACATCGGCTGAGAACACGAGAGGCTGTCCAGCGATCCTGGTCCTTAATACTGTCGGAGTAACAGTACAGTCGACCTGCAGATGGTCCCAAAATTGCCTAACATAAGGCAGCACTATCTGGACATTATGCGAAAGGGCATAAGAAACCCTTGAAGTAGCCAAAAAATCCACCATCTGGCGGAATGCGTGAGCTTCAGGCAGCTCACGGTCTGGAGACACTACCATATTGTGTTTTTGGATAAACACTCTATCCTCCATATCTGCACAATAAAGTACACAATATATTAGATTAAACAAAATAAAAATAAACTTTTTTAAATTCAAATTTGTTTTATTTTGAACTTATGTAAGTTCAAGATCCAACACATATGTATTATTACAAGTTTGATTTTAAATTTTGACAAATATTTCGACTTTAATGGTAAATTCGAATAACATATTCGAATTACCCTTTATTCGAGTTTATTGGTTTGTTCGAGTTTAGTGACAAAATCGAAGCCAGGAACAAACTCGAAGAATCGGCATTTTAAAATCAAAACTCCAAGATTTAAACCATTTTAGACTTAGAAAATCACATCCATTAGTCCTAATAGGTTCTAATCGAAGATATTTGTCACTTATTTGAAGTTTCACCGGTTCAAACTTTGTAATTTTGAATTACAAAGTTCACACCATTAAAACCTCAAAATCGGTCGATTTTGGCTCAAATTGAGTCTAAAACATCCTAAATCTTGTATAATGATGTTGATTATACCTAGATTTGGTAATACACTAGAATACAAACGGACAAAAACTCGACAAATAGTCGAAAACTCGAAGTCGGCAAAGTCGAAGACACAAATTCGAAATCTCACTGGACAAACTCGAAAGGTAAACTCGAAGGTTGGTGAATAATGAATGTTCACTGTTGACCTGTTTATACTAAACCACTTTTGAATTTGTCTTCAAATTCGAGTTTACTGCCAATTTCGAATATAGCATTCGACTTTGGCTTAAATTCGAATTTAACTGAAGATTATGAAAATCTTTGAAAATAAATTCAACTTTTTCAATTTTTCCAACCTTTTCGTTTAACGGATCAACTATGCAAAATCATTTTACCCTAAGCACAAGATTTTCACGTAATGTTTATTTATTCAACTAAAATGCTTCCTCAGTAACTTTGACCTTTTTCCTAAATAAAATTAAAAATAAAAATGAAGCAAAAATAAAATAGAATAAAGTAAACTAAAATTAAAATTTTGAACAAAAAATTTAAACTTAGACTAATGTACATTATTTTTAAAAAGAGTAAATTACAGAAATGGTCCCTGTGGTTTGTTCAAAATTATGGAAACGGTCCCTCAACTTTCAAAGTTGCATTGGCGGTCCCTCAAACCACTTTTTACTTGCAGAATTGGTCCTTCTGTTTCTAAATTTTTTAAAAATGACGATTTTGCCCTTCTTTCAATTACAAGTTTGGTAATTTCATTTTTGGTCCTTTCTTAATTTTTCATTTTTGGTTTTAAATTTGAAATAATAATTTAATAAATTATGATTTGATTCATTATTAATTATATTATTATTATTATTATTATTATTATTATTAATTTTACCTATTTATTTTGTAAAATAAATCTATATTTCTTTACTAAAAAATATTTTTATTTATATACTTAATTAGTTAAGTTATGCATCTTTTTATGTATTCAATTTATTTATTAAAATTTTATTTATTTATATTTTATTGGTTAAACTATTTGTATAATTTTATTATTTATACTTTTCATCAAACTATTTCATTACTTTTAATAATTTTGACTTTGTGTAAATTTTGATTTAAATTTACTAATTCATTACGTTTTGATTTATGTTTGCTAATTATTATTTTTTATTTAAATATTTTGTTACGCTAATAAGTTTTTATTTAAATTTATTATTTTATGTGTTTGGATTTAAATATTTTGTTATGTCAGTACGTTTTGATTTTAATTTATTATTTTATTTGTTTTGATTTAAAATTTTGCAACGTTAATACTTAAGTGAAAATTAAAATATTTAAGTGAAAACGAATAAAACATATTAATGTATAAACAAAACTTGTAAATCAAAAGACTAAACACTATATTGAAATCAAAGCGTATATGCATAAAAAAATATTAAATAATAATAAATTTAAATAATAAATTTAAATCAAAACGTATTAATGTAACAAAATATATTATTTTAAATAAAATAAACTAAAAGATAAATATTATTCATTATTTTTTCTAATATCTATAGAGATTAATATATATAAATTATAAATACAATATATTATTTTTACATCTTTAAATATTAATAAATAGATAAGATTTAAATATACATTTAAATTATATGTTATATGTACTTTATCTATAAATCTAATTTAAAAAAAATATTATTTGTTTGTTTATGAAATGATTTGTAAAATTATTTATTTTTAATATATATTAGTAATTTAAGGCATTTTTTTAAAACCAAACAAATAAAATAATAAATTTAAATAAAAACATATTAGCGTAACAAAACATTTAAATCAAAAATAATAGATTAGCAAACTTAAATCAACGTAATGAAATAGTTTGATGGAAAAGTATAAATGATAAAATTATACAAATAGTTTAACCAATAAAAGATAAATAAATAAAACTTTAATAAATAAATTGAATACATAAAAAGATGCATAACTTGACTAATTAAGTATATAAATAAAAATAATTTTTACTAAAGAAATATAGATTTATTTTACAAAATAAATAGATATAAATGATGATGATGATAATAATAATAATAATAATAATAATAATAATAATAATAATAATAATAATAATAATAATAATAATAATAATGAGAATAATAATAATAATATAATTAATAATGAATCAAATCATAAATTATTAAATTATTATTTCAAATATAAAACCAAAAATGAAAATTAATAAAAGGGACCAAAATTGAAATTACCAAACTTGTAATTAAAAGAAGGGCAAAATCGTCATTTTTAAAAAATTTAGAAACAGGAGGACCAATTCTGCAAGTAAAAAGTGGTTTGAGGGACCTTCACTGCAAGTTTGGAAGTTGAGGGACCGTTTCCATAATTTTGAACAAACCACGGGGACCATTTCTGTAATTTACTCTTTTAAAAATTTACAACCTATACTTAACAATAACAGAATATTTTTGGTGAGTATAGTCAAAGAAAGGTTCAATCAGATAGCGGTGTCAAATACGCACTTTCAGTATTCAAACTTTCACACTTAGGAATTTTTGATTCCTTTAATTGTTTGTCGTGACATACATTTCTAGCCGATTGTTGGTATTATTTTCCATTTAAACATGTTACACTTCGGAATATCCCTTGGCCTTTTTATTTATCAAGTAATTACCTTACGTGACTCATACTTAGACATACTTTTATGATCAAGGCATACACAAAGTGATTATAACTTTTTGGTATTGCAAACTTTCTTTAAAAGGCAAACGTCGGACACAGGTCTGTATTTACATACAACAAAGTGTCTTAGCTTGTCTTATAGTTTATTTTTAAAGCTAGCAAGACAGCGGTGACAGGTCTGTACTGACGTACAACAAAGCGACTTATCTTGCTAACTCGAGTCAAACCAGAGGCAACAGGTCTGTACTTACGTACAATAGAGTTACTTGTTTTGACTCTCAACTCAGTATCATGATTTTTCTATTCTTTCCATTTTTAAGATGTATCTGATGTTGCTATACATCCCCCGGAAAGTTTGCATACCTCATTTAGAATCAATGTCTGTATGTCTCTAACATAAAAATTAAGACCAATTGGTCATACATCTAAGTTAGTGAAACGTCTGACTTTTTCTTGAATATTTTATTAGCCTCGAGATTCCCTATATGTATTATGCCTACCAACATATCAAACTAGATAGTATATAACACTTAGAATTTTAGGTGCATTATGTCTGAAAGCTAAACACTTAGAGCTTGTATCGACTGTGCTAATTTTCGTCTCTTTGAACCTATGTATCTAAGACTTAACACATTTTCTGATATTCTCTTTTTTTTGAATTTTTTATGGTTTTCTCTCTTTTTTCTTTTGTTTTTCATAAATAAGAGTAAGAAAATAAAATAAATTACTAACTTACTATAAAAGGAAAATATCCTAAGCTACTAAACTTACTATAAAAAGAAAGAAACGCTACTGCTGTAAAAGGAAATAAACTCTACTAAGGTCAACTTACTCTGGATTACGCATTCCGTTTAGTTGAACTAAATACTCAAAACGTGACTTATCAAAAGCTTTGGTAAATAAATTCGCATTATTATCATCTGTTGCCACTTTTACCAGCTTAATTAAATTCTTTTCATCAAAATCACGTATAAAGTGGTGTCTTATGTCTATGTGCTTGGTTTTATTGTGTTTAACTTGATTATTAGTTATTGCAATTGTGGACTGGTTATCTATCCTAATAGGAGTATGAGTATAAGTCAAACCATAATCCCGCAATTGTTGTTGTATCCACAAAACCTGTGAACAACAACTACCAGCAGCAACGTATTTGGCCTCGCATGTTGACACGGCTACCGAAGTCTGTTTCTTGCATTGCCAGGAAACGAGTCTCCCTTCTAAGAACTGACAACCTCCAGTTTTTGACTTGCGCGTCAAGCTGCATCCAGTCTAAATCCGTGAACGACTCAAATTCCAGATCGCCCTCCGCGTGATACCAAAGTCCCAGATTCGGTTTCGACTTGAGGTATCTCAGAATCCGCTTCACAGCTTTCATGTGCATCTCTTTCGGATTAGCTTGAAACCTAGCACAAATACATACAGCAAATATTATATCAGGTCTAGAAGCAGTTAAATACATAAGTGACCCAATCATGGCCCGATATAACGTCGGATCCACATCGGTATCACTTTCTGTACCCGGTCCGAGATTATGATTCACTTGAATCGGCGCGCTGAAGTGAGCTGTCAGCTTGGTTCCTTCCATCCCGAAGCGCTCTAATATGTCATAGACATACTTCGTCTGATGAATAAACATGCCCTCCATCCCCTGTTCGACTTGCAAACCCAGAAAGAAGTTTAACTCACCCATCGCACTCATCTCAACCTTTGACTTCATCACCTTTTCAAAATCTGTGCACATCTGCTCGTCTGATGATCCAAAAATGATATCATCGACGTGCACTTATACCAAGATGAAATGTTCTCCTTTTCGCTTCACGAACAGCGTACTATCTACTCTCCCTCTTTTAAACCCGTTGTCTAAAAGATGATTGGATAGAGTTTCGTACCACCCCCTCGGTGCTTGATGTAATCCATACAAGGCATTATCTAACCGATATACTCTGTCTGGATATTTCGGATCTGTAAACCCAGGCGGCTGTTCCACATACACCAGCTCCTTCACTTTCCCATAAAGGTAAGCGCTCTTAACATCTAGCTGATAAACTTTAAAACCATTGAAGGAAGCAAAAGCCAGAAACAAATGAATTGCTTCCAACCTTGCCACTGGCGCGAACACTTCATTGTAATCGATTCCTTCCTCCTGGTTGAAACCCTTTACCACAAGTCTTGCTTTGTTGCGAGTGACTATACCCCGATCATCTCTCTTGCACTTAAAAACCCATTTGGTTCCTATTGCAACTTCTCCTCGAGGTAACAGAACTAACTCCACACTTCTAGTTTCCTAAACTGTGACAGTTCTTCCTGCATCGCTTCAACCCAAGAGTCGTCTTTTAGTGTCATTTGCACATTTTTCGGCTCTACTTGCGAGATGAAACATGAGTAGAGGCAAGTATGAAAGGCCTCGGAGTCAATGATCATCGACAACAACACTGTGTTGTTATTCAAACTACTCCTAGTCCTCACACCAGCATTAGGATTTCCTATGATACTCTCAATAGGATGATTTTTGTTGATCCTAGATGTTTCTATCTCGTCAACTCTCTGATTATCTCCCAAATTTGATCCTATTTCTCCTAACGGGGGAACGACTTCAGACTCCACATTTTCTTCCTCATGGACACTGTCTTCAGAGTTAGAATTTGTTGTCTGATTTTCATTTGTAGGCACTTCAGAATCATTTTCTTCCGGAGATCTATCTTCAGTTGATGTAGGCTCGGATGTTGATGGAATGGTGGTCCTCGGAAAACTTTGACCCTCGTCATTCAAATTTAATGACGACAAGTCCTGCTCTATTGTACCTGCATTTTGTAACAAGATAGTCTTTAGCTAATCTTAATAATCTGATTATCGAACCAATAATGTAATTTTATTACATTGTTTGAATTATAATTTAATTAAGTTATGAAATATTTAATTAAATTATAAATATTTAAAAGTTACGATTTAATAAATTAATAAAGATAATTAAATAAAAGAGATATATGATACAAAACTAATAGTGGGTTAAGTTGCAAATATAACTAGATGACGTATATAAACGTAATTTAGGATCATTAAGCATTTATTTACTCTCTCTCTACTCTCTCTACTCTCTCTCTACTCTCTAACTACCTTCTCACTAGATTTTCTCCCAAATCGACCGGCCGATTATCAAGTTTTATACATCGTTGGAAAGATCTCGGAGAGTACTATAAGAATTACCTAATACATGTTCGATTTCGTACAAATTTGAGGTAAGAATCGACGTTTAAAGTTTCCTTATTTTTCGGTTTTTCGAAATTACCATCTTTCTTTCGGATTTAAGCTATCTTAATTGAGTATTAACTAGATCTTGATAGATTATATATAATATAATTGAACCTAGGCTTAATACTTAGTATATTCATGATTTTAGGCTTAGAAATTCATGTTTAAAAGCTGTATATTATGAACAAATTTGAGAAACCAAGAACAAACTCGAATATAGCTAAAATCGAACAAAGGATTTGATTTTGGTTAATAAATTCGAATGAAGCTTCGAATTTGGTCATTAAATTCGAATGTGGTTCGATTTTGAACATTAAATTCGAAATGTGGATTCGAATTTAATCATGAGGTTAGAATTTACCATAAAATCGAAATATATTCCTCGAATTTAGATATATATGTTCGAATCTAATAGGTTTCATATAAAGAATACACAGCCGTTTTGCTTATATAAATATGAATGATCAACCATTTAAAGTCAAGATTTATAAACTTAAGAAATAACATCAATTATAAAACATATGAATATATGCATGAACATATATGAATAGATTTCAAAAATACATTTTGTGATCATAACGCCAAATGGTATTCAAATTAAGGGTTTTTAAGATAAAGGACATAATTTAATGACATGATTAAACATACTCTCTTAAGAATTCTAATGAGATTGATGGCCACATTTATCTCAATATAATCAAGATATTTGACTTTGAGACTAAAGACCAGGGAACAAACACTGAATTTATGATTTAAATGATTTAAAGGCTAATAAAATATCAGAAATGATATGATTAACAAGACTTGAGCAACAAGCAAAATGGAAAGCATCTGAAAGTCTGCTATAAGTCAGATAGTGGTTCTAATCCACTACAGATTGTGAGCAACAGAGCCAGAGCCAGAAAGTGAAAGTGCACAATTAACCAGTAACTGTGAGTTGTAGATTTTACTTTAACTGCAAATTATGTGAATTGAGACTTTTGTTGCTTTATTCTGATTTTATTGGCATTCTGTTCTTGAGCTTATTAATTGATATATTATCATAGTATATTTACTATGATTTGTGGAGCTGAGCATTTCTTCTTCCAGCATCTATTCTTTGACAAGTCATTTGATTGTTAAGCTTAACACCACCACTATTGCTCAGTGTTGGGTTAATGTTAGGCTTATGATGTGCTGATTTACGTGATGAAAGCACAGAGGGTAGCTAGAGCTGAGCATTCTGATGATACCCATACAGCAAATACTGGTAGCTAGCCCAGTACGTGGCTGATCCTCACTAATGATGCATGTGTATGGTGTTATCATTATCCGAGCATTCCCTCTGAATTTGTCTAAAAGTCTCAAGAGCAACAACAGTTTTATAACTGGGAGCTGAGCAAAGACGCGCATCAAAAGAGCATTAAATTGGCCAATGTCCCTTCGAGATTTGAGCTGTGCATGAGCCTAGTGCAGTGCATGAGCAATAGAGCTGAGCCGTGCATGAGCCGAGTGCAGTGCATGTGCTTTCCGCGTTCATAATTGCATGTTAAATGTGAAATTCTACATTCTCACTAAGCAAATAAGCTTACCCCGTTGTTGCATTATTTTTCAGGTAAAGGCAAAGGATTGGATGGACCTAGTTCATAGGTCAGGACTTTGAAAGAGCTTGAAGTGCTTTAGAACCTGTTTCAATGCATTGGTACTTGGCTGATGATAGTGATTTGGGGTTTGGGGCTAGTTTATATTTGTGCTTTAATGAAATAGTCTAGAAGTCTGTGCCCTATTGCTAAAATTTGTCTCTGTTTGAAATTAACTTTAATTCCGCAATGTTAATTTTATATTAATTTCCTGATTGATATTGCATTGCTACTGGGCCTAGATTTAAGACCTTTGAGAAATCTTGGGTCCTACAGGATGGTATCAGAGCAAATAGTTTGAGTGAATCATTGTATTACGTGTAATACATGATCTCAAACTTGTGCAATGCTATAGTATCAATCATGACAGGATGGCTTGAACTAAGATAGGTTTCAGAGACTAGTAGGACGGGGCATGAAAGGGTACAATGTGCTAGACTAATGATCTAAATATTTAATGATTTGAATTTCAGAGCTATGTCAGGAGAAGGTGGACCATCAGGTGGCATGACCCCAGAGCAAGTCCTGGAAATGATGCAACAACTAATTACCCAGAATAATGAGCAACAAAACAAGTTTATGTTAGAACAAATTGAATCAATAAGGAAAATTGAAAAGAGAAATAAACATAAAAAGAAGCAAACTGAACAGTCAAGCGAATCGGAATCCGGTAATGAGCATGTCAATCAACGAGTTGTATAACCAAAAGGCTGTAGATACAAAGACTTCAAAGCGAGCGGTGCCATAACGTTTGAAGGCACGGTAAATCCAATACAAGCGTTAGATTGGATAAGTCATACTGAAGAGATCTTCAGTATCTCAGAATGTCTGGACAGCAATAGAGTTAAGTTTGCTACAGCACTGTTCGTTGGAGCTGCTAGAGCCTGGTGGAAAACACAAAGGAGCATCTATGGTGAGGAAGCAATTATGACATTGGACTGGGAGCAGTTCTTGGAGATGTTCAACGCCAAATACTGTCCAACAGACAAACAAGACGAACTCGAGATGCAGTTGATCTAATTGAAACAAGGAACAAAAACCGTTGATAAATACGAGCATGAGTTCTCGAGACTTTGCGGCTACTCGTCATATCAAGTAGCAACAGAAGAGCGTAAGATAAACCGATTCAGACTGGGTCTGAATCCAATATATAGAAGACAAATGAGTAGCATAAAATTCAAAACGTATCTCAGTATTGTGGAAGCAGCAAGGATGGTGGAGCGGGAATTCACAGATTCTAGTTGTGAACGCGTTATGATGGCTATAAGTCCTACATGTCCATCTCCACCTAAGAAACAGAAATCTAGTAGATTCTTTGGTTCATCAAAGTCCAGTCAGCAGCAGTCATAAGCATCCTCTACACCTCAGAAGACTAGAGTCTATTCTATACAGTCAGGAGCACGACCGTGTAAACGCTGTAACAAAATTCATAGCTGACGCTGCAACCCTAGAGATGTGACGTGTTACACCTGTAAACAGATTGGACATGGAAGTGATGAGTGTCCAGAAAGAAACGACGTATGCTACAACTGTGGTGAGCGTGGACATTATGCCAAGCATTGCCCAAATGCACGCATGCTTACAAATCCTGAACAACCAGTTGGCAGAGCAAACCAACAGGGTACTACAATGATACCTACAGCAAAGGCGCGAGCTTTCCATATAACTGCTGAGGATGCTGAGGAGACACCAGAGACGCCAAAAGACCCCAATGGTAACTAATAATAAGTTTCTTATATGATATAAATGATTTAATTCCGTTTCCAGCTGAAGATCAATTTTAAAAATAAGTATTGAGTTAACTGTACAACCTTGTCATTGATAGTGAATAATGCGGAGACATATGGGTTGTATCAGTTGAAGTTACTATACACATACATTTCCAATCAGAAATTATACCTATAAACAATATAGGTATTGTAATCTGAATCGTGTATGATTCAAAAACTCTAAGAAATCAAAATTTAATCCTAAACACAAGCTACTTCATAAATCCTTGTAATCTGAATAATTACATCGTTTCTTATAATGAGACAGAGGTAGAAGTTGCTGATCCGATAAATATTAATGAGAAGAGTATTTAAATCAAGTAATTAAGCACCCAATGACAACTTGAATTGAAATCAAAGAAGTCAGAGGCACAAAGCGAGAGTTGCAAGGGAATAAACTGAAATTTTGTAAATCAAGCAATTGGTCATAAATGGCCAATGAAATGCCCGTGTATGTCAAAATAGATGAAGTGTTGGATTCTCATTACGTCGATGTGAGACTAGTGAGATATCCAATAATAGAATATTTATTCCACCTAACTACACATAAAATAAAAGATTTTGACCAAAAGAGTGAAATAATCTTAAATTCAGAAATTCACTAATGAAAAGTCAAATATAAGTTTGTACGCATAATTAAATGGAATTTCTATTCCATCTGCTTGTCAATGCAAAGTAATTGCAAGTCTTCACAATAGTCAGCATAAATCAAAAATCAGCTAAGCGATTGGTGATTGTAACATCATCAATAAAAGAAACATATAGTAAAGATAAAAGACTCCCAAAGAGCGCTGTAACTGTTTCAAGAGCAAAAGAAAAGAGATAGGAGTTAATTGATATGTATAGATGCTAGCTGAATTAAATGAGATATAAAATTAAATCTCAAAAGCCCACAAAGTGAATATATAACTAATAATCAAAAGTCCTAAAAATCTCTTATGTGATTGCATAAGTTAGTAAATGAAAATTTTGCAATAATACATATGTGAGATTTAAAAAGCCACAACTAGCTCAAGACTAAACGAATGAGATATACGAGCTAATTAAGGTAATGAGTTGTTAGCCGAATTGGCTATGACATATTTTAAAACTCAAGACATAAAACCCACCTATTAAGAGTACAAATGATAAGTCAGAATTCCTAAAAATGCCCAATGTCATTACATAAGTCAACTAATAAGGTGGCTTAATGACTAAATTGATATTTGAATTAATTGAAAGAAATATTGAATCTTGAAGTGTGAGTCAATACAAGAAATTATAAACGACAAGCAAAAATCTTAAAATTGTATCTTGATTGCTTAAATCTGAAGATAAGTTGTATAACACTAAAATGGCTATTTATAAAAGTCAAAGAAGCATAAATCATGAAATACAGATGGTGCTCGTTCAGTGGAAACACCACAAAGGTTCGCATCAGTTTTGGGAAATCAAGAGATATCATAAAAGCTATCTACCCAAGTCTGTTCGAACAAAGCTAACTTCGAGGACGAAGTTTGTGCGTGGTGGATCCCATTCTGTAACAACCTACTCTTTAGCTAATCTTAATTATCTGATTATCGAACCAATAATGTAATTTTATTACATTATTTGAATTATAATTTAATTAAGTTATGAAATATTTAATTAAATTATAAATATTTAAAAGTTACGATTTAATAAATTAATAAAGATAATTAAATAAAACATATATATGATAGAAAACTAATAGTGGGTTAAGTTGCAAATATAACTAGATGACGTATATAAACGTAATTTAGGATCATTAAGCATTCATTTACTCTCTCTCTACTCTCTCTCTACATTCTCACTAGATTTTCTCCCAAATCGACCGGCCGATTATCAAGTTTTATACATCGTTGGAAAGATCTCGGAGAGTACTATAAGAATCAGCTAATACATGTTCGATTTCGTACAAATTTGAGGTAAGAATCGACGTTTAAAGTTTCCTTATTTTTCGGTTTTTCGAAATTACCATCTTTCTTTCGGATTTAAGCTATCTTAATTGAGTATTAACTAGATCTTGATAGATTATATATAATATAATTGAACCTAGGCTTAATACTTAGTTTATTCATGATTTTAGGTTTAGAAATTCATGTTTAAAAGCTGTATATTATGAACAAATTTGAGAAACCAACAACAAACTCGAATATAGCTAAAATCGAACAAAGGATTTGATTTTGGTTATTAAATTCGAATGAAGCTTCGAATTTGGTCATTAAATTCGAATGTGGTTCGATTTTGAACATTAAATTCGAAATGTGGATTCGAATTTAATCATGAGGTTCGAATTTACCATAAAATCGAAATATATGCCTTCGAATTTAGATATATATGTTCGAATTTAATAGGTTTTATATAAAGAATACACAGCCGTTTTGCTTATATAAATATGAATGATCAACCATTCAAATTCAAGATTTATAAACTTCAGAATTAACATCAATTATAAAACATATGAATATATGCATGAACATATATGATTAGATTTCAAAAATACATTTTGTGATCATAACGCCAAATGGTATTCAAATTAAGGGTTTTTAAGATAAAGGACATAATTTAATGACATGATTAAACATACTCTCTTAAGAATTCTAATGAGATTGATGGCCACATTTATCTCAACATAATCAAGATATGAGACTTTGAGACTAAAGACCAGCGAACAAACACTGAATTTATGATTCAAATGATTTAAAGGCTATAAAATATCAGATATGATATGATTAACAGATTGAGCAACAAGCAAAATGGCAAGCATCTGAAAGTCTGCTATAAGTCAGATAGTGGTTCTAATCCACTACAGATTGTGAGCAACAGAGCCAGAGCCAGAAAGTGAAAGTGCACAATTAACCAGTAACTGTGAGTTGTAGATTTTACTTTAACTGCAAATTATGTGAATCGAGACTTTTGTTGCTTTATTCTGATTTTATTGGCATTCTGGTCTTGAGCTTACTAATTGATATATTATCATAGTATATTTACTATGATTTGTTGAGCTGAGCATTTCTTCTTCCAGCATCTATTCTTTGACAAGTCATTTGATTGTTAAGCTTAACACCACCACTATTGCTCAGTGTTGGGTTAATGTTAGGCTTATGATGTGCTGATTTACGTGATGAAAGCACAGAGGGTAGCTAGAGCTGAGCATTCTGATGATACCCATACAGCAAATACTGGTAGCTAGCCCAGTACGTGGCTGATCCCCACTAATGATGCATGTGTATGGTGTAATCATTATCCGAGCATTCCCTCTGAATTTGTCTAAAAGTCTCAAGAACAACAACAGTTTTATAACTGGGAGCTGAGCAAAGACGCGCATCAAAAGAGCATTAAATTGGCCAATGTCCCTTCGAGATTTGAGCTGTGCATGAGCCTAGTGCAGTGCATGAGCAATAAAGCTGAGCCGTGCATGAGCTGAGTGCAGTGCATGTGCTTTCCGCGTTCATAATTGCATGTTAAATGTGAAATTCTACATTCTCACTAAGCAAATAAGCTTACCCCGTTGTTGCATTATTTTTCAGGTAAAGGCAAAGGATTGGATGGACCTAGTTCATAGGTCAGGACTTTGAAAGAGCTTGAAGTGCTTTAGAACCTGTTCCAATGCCTTGGTACTTGGCTGATGATAGTGATTTGGGGTTTGGGGCTAGTTTATATTTGTGCTTTAATGAAATAGTCTAGAAGTCTGTGCCCTATTGCTAAAATTTGTCTCTGTTTGAAATTTAACTTTAATTCCGCACTGTTAATTTTATCTTGATTTCCTGATTGATATTGCATTGCAACTGGGCCTAAATTTAAGACCTTTGAGAAATCTTGGGTCCTACACATTTCCATCCAAAGGAATGTTAAATGACTCAAACTATTTGTCATAATCAAATATCCATTCCGGACCAGTTTGGGGTTCATGTGTATAACTTGTGACTTCAATGTTATACACAATCTCTACTGTATCATTTGATTTGTTAAAAACCCTTTTATTTGGTGAGTTCGACACATAACCTAGGAAGTATCCTTCGTCAGCCTTTTCACCAAACTTAGGTTGATGTTTTGTTTTCATTAAAGTACATGGTACCCCAAAATGTTCGAAGCCAGTTAAATTTGGTGGCCTTTTATTCAAAACTTCATAACAGGTTTTGTTCAATGATTTGACAGTAAGGACCCAGTTTAAAACATGGCACACGGTATTCACTGCCTCCCCCCAAAACATGGTAGGAAGCTTTGAATCCGAAAGCATGGTCTTTGCTGCCTCAATCAATGTCCTATTTTTCTGTTCGGCCACCCCATTTTGTTGTGGCTCATAAGGTGCAGTAAATTGATGCACTATGCCCTTTGAAAGGCAATATACACCAATAACACTGTTTTTAAAATTCTATTCCGTTATCACTTCTGATTCGCTTAACCCTTGTTTCGTATGAATTTTCCACTTGGTCTAAGAACCCGATGAGCTTTGCAGCTGTCTCGTCTTTCGTACCTAAAAATAAAACCCAAGAAAAACGTGAGTAATCGTCAGTAATAACTAAACAGTACCAACTACCACCTATACTCCTTTTGTTGATTGGTCCGAAGAGGTCCATATGCAACAAATCGAATGTGGCAGTGATTTTGTTCTGAGTCTTGGACTTGTGTGCCTTCTTGTGTTGTTTTCCTTTCTTGCACGGTAGACACTTATCCTCGAACTGAAAACTCTTCATAGGAACACCTTGCACCAATCCATTTTCGTAATGTAGTTCATTTTCCTTAGGTGCAAGTGTGCCATGCGTCTGTGCCATAAAACTGACTCAGTCTCTGAAGCTTTAGATAGCAGACAAATTGGTCCCATCGAAGATTCCGGCTTGTTCATGTCGAGCATGTACAGGTCATTCTTCCTTGGAGCCCACATCAGTATCCACTCTTCAGGTACTTTGAACCCCAGTTTTAGCACTAACGCCTCAGTATCAGTGAATAGTACTGAGTTCTTCTTATCACAGATTTGAGATACACTAATGAGATTGTGAACCAGTTTATCAACGTGATAAACTTGATCCAATTTGATAGTCTTATTAGTGACCACTCCAGTACCGGTGATATTTCCTCCTTTATTGCCAGCGAATGATACTAATCCCCGATTCCCTCCCTTGAAGTCTGCAAGTAGACTTCTCTCCCCTGTCATGTGCCTGGAGCAACCACTGTCGACGAACCATATGTTGTTTGGACTTGTAGTTATCTTCTGCACATGAAAGAAAATAGGTTAGTTATCACGGGGAACCCAAGCCATAACTGACTTGCTAATACCATTCTCGTCCACATACTTAAACTCTTTCAAATACCCATCTCTCCGTTCAGGTGACTTGGGTTTTTGATTGGGAGTCTGTTGTGATGTCGAGTGAGTTAAGTTCACTCTTTGCCTTTGTGTATGCATTTGCTGTGGAGCTCTTGAATAGTTACGATTATATGGCAATTCCGATTGATATCCCTGAGCTTTACCTGGTGTTTGATGTCTAACAGGAGTATGTGACCTAACCGGAGTGTAAGCTCTGCTAGGTGTGGTACTCCTATAATTCTATTGTGGTCCTGACCAATATTGAGTAATGACTCTATTTGGTGAATTAGTCCTAATCACTTCTTTTGGTCGACCTGACACAGGCATTTGTTTCACAGCACATTTTGGTACAGCTTGCACAGTTTTCTCGGTATTCTGAGAACTACTAGTGCTTGCAACACTTGGAGAAGGCTTAAGTTGTTCCAGCTTTCCAGTCTTAGGTGTAGTATCTACTTCCCTATGTGGACAGCTAGAAGCAACATGCCCCCTTTCGTGACATCTAAAGCAAGACATTTTTTCAATTGATTTTTTATGAGTGCCCTTTGACTTAGGTGTCTCACTAGTGTCTGGTTCTTTTGTTTCAACTATAGCGACTGGTTCCTCCTCTGGATCATTAAAGTCAATTTTGTGTTGTCCTACAGGTTTATCACTAGAGGATGGCACAAATTTAACCTTCTTAATCTTGGTATTATTAGCAGTCACCTTAGTTTCATTTTCCTTAGTAATTTCAGACACTGGTTCCGGTATTTCCTCTGATTCAACTGATTTATCAGTTTTCTCCTGAGGTTGAGGTACATAGTTATCGTTGAAAGGTGAAGGACTCTCATGATACCCTAGACCTACAGGCTTCTTAGACTGACGTTGTGCATCTAAGATCTTCCCTAGGTTGAGCGATGAGTTCCTAAACTTTTCAAGTTTACTATTTACCTCAGCGACCTTAACCTTAGATTCCGCTAGCTCTACTTCTTTGGTTTTAAGCTCTTTTGTCAATGCCTCAACATGTTCATACATCAGTTCTAATCTAACACACTG
Source organism: Centrapalus pauciflorus (assembly GCA_020465985.1). Classification (NCBI taxonomy): domain Eukaryota; kingdom Viridiplantae; phylum Streptophyta; class Magnoliopsida; order Asterales; family Asteraceae; genus Centrapalus; species Centrapalus pauciflorus. The sequence goes on from JAANYP010003020.1 coordinate 830,635, forward strand.
TTCACTCAGCTTGTCCTTTAGAACTATGACATCTTGTGCATCGGCCTTAAGCTTATCTCTAAGATCTTGCTTTATATCTACTAGGCTAGCATTATCTGATTTTAACGATTCATTTTGAGCAGATATGGTTTGATGTGATTCCAGTACTAAATTTAACCTATCGTTAGATGTAGCACATAAAACGCATAAATCATGGAAAAGAGAAAAGTTTAGAGTTACCTTTGCATGATCTGATTCCACGTTGGCCATCTGTGCGACGAACTCAAGAATCGTTTGATCGTCTGACTTTTCTACCACATCGGACTACTTTCATTCTGACTGCTGTCCCCTGTCTTTTCCTCTGCTCCATCATTTCCAGTCTCGGTCACTTCAGCCATAAAGGCTCTAGCGTTCGACTCTGGATGTGTACTCCAGTCATAAGTTCCATCTAGCTGTCTGTCTGATGTGACATTGGATAACAGACCAGCTGTATTCGCCTGACTGGTTGAACTACTCGGTAGATATTGCCCTTACGATTGATTCTGATACTGTCCCTTGTAGTTCTCTACTTTCGGTCTCTGAGACTCTCTAGCGAAGTGTCCTAACCCCTGACAATTGTAACACTTAACCTTAGACTTATCAAATCCAATCTTATTGTTACTAACGTTGAGGTTTCTACCCGTCCTCTTGATGAATCTTTTAACTCTCTGAGTTACCATGGCCAGTTGCCATTGCAGATCCATCTCTTCTAGATCATCAGGGTCTACCTGATCGTAATCCTTATCCCAAAGCGCAGGATCTTTGATTTTGCCCTGAACGCAATTGCCGTAAGCGGCCACGAATGAAGCCAACAGATTCAGATGGTGTTTAGCAGATTTTGCGCTCATAGGCATCTTTGAATACCCTTGAGATGTAGATGCCGGAGTAGCCTGATGCTCCTTTTCTTCTGGTCTAGCAAACCCTAAGAAAGCCCTACTTACTGAGTCTTCTGATTCAGCCGGTGTTGATGTCTCTCCCGAGAAGAATGTTGTAGCCGTCTTCACATCAGCTGCCCCTGAAGGTTTTGATTTCCCAAAGTACATATCCGGATCTTGAACTTGTTCATAATCCCTCTCCTTCTGAAGCAACTCAAAGTGATATGCCCTCAGCGTTCCTATAACACTGTCTAGAGTATGAGTATAGAATTTATCTTCATCATGCTTTGTCAGTGCCACATACATTTCCCATTTGGCAAGCAAAGCATCTAGAATCTTGTTAATTTTCTCTGTTTCACTATACTCCACATCATGGCTGTCTAACTCAGTCAACAAGTGATAAAATCTGGTAATGGTCTCATCCAGCTTTTCGTTCTTCAATGCTTTGAAGATGTCGAACTGCTGCTTGAGCATTTCCATTCTATTCTTTCTAACCCTCGGGTTACCTTCACACCGTTTCTCTAACGCATCCCACAGCTCTTTTGCTGTCTTCTGATTACGGAAGGTGAGCAAGATCTCCTGAGGTAACGCCATTCTAATGATAGCGAAGGCATGGTTCTCGGCTTCATACAACTTTTTATCGTCATCCTTCATCTTTGAATAAGGCACAACCTTTTGTCGTCCTTCAACCTCAGCTGTAGGTGGAATGTATCCTTCGTCGATACAAATCCACATTCGCGTATCATTAAACCTCGCGAAGTCGGCAAACCTATCCTTCCACCAGTAATAATCCTCAATTTTCATCAACTTCGGTGGTGAATTCGCCTTTCCAACCTCGTGATCCATCTCAATGAACCTCTGTAGACTTGTCATTGTTTCAAATATTTTTGAATTCAAACTTAATTAATTTAATTCGAAATTAATTTAAGGTAATTCTTTCGAATTTGGATAAATTCGAATTTAATTAATTTTAAATTGGTTTCGAACTAAATTCGAAATTAAGTTTGAAGTCCAACTATATTCGAAATTAACGACAAATTCGAAGGTCCTCTCAAAGTCGAAATCCAATTCGATTTTAGTGCAAAATCGAAATTCCAAGCAAATTCGAAACGGCCAAATTCGAATCAAACTTTAAATAATCTCGAAAGGAGTGTAATTTCAGTCAAACTCGAAAATGAGCAAACCCTAATATCCCCTTAACAAACTCGAGCACCGCAAATTCGAAAAACGGCTAATACTTCGAGTTTTTCAAGTTTTGCAGATTAAACCAATATTTTTACCAGTAAAAATACTGATTTCGATCAAAAACATGAACTACAACAAAGTATTTTCCGAGATCAACCTTGATAAGCTCGAAAAACCTCCAAAAACGTGATATTATCCGTCCAAAACGTCAAGAAACCTAGGATGTTACTCTATGAACACGAAGAACACCCCAATGTCTCTGATACCACTTGTAAGGTCTTGACTCTACGGATCTATCTCGATGCAACGCCGTCCAACGAGTGCGGAATCCTCGTTAGCGGCTTGACGGTAAGATCACACACACGAAACACAAAGACTACCATGATGCTAGACGAACTACCTCGAACGCCCCTACACGATGATTCTCTCCGAAAACACTCTCCGAATACTAGTAAACTCGAGATCGCCTTTGCTTAATCACTCTCTGAAATTCTGCAAAGTCTCATAATTATTCGAGTTAATCCTTAATTATACTGACAGATTCGAGTTTGTCTTAGGACAAATTCGAATCAGGCCCAAGGCCCATTCGAATTTGTCCACTTGACAAATTCGAATTTACCTATGAGTACAAATTCGAATTTACATCAAATTCGAATTTCAACTATCATACTTCTATTTGAACATATGATTTAACTTATGTTAGAATATATCTTTGAACTTTATGTTTGAACTTCTTGTAATACGTTACACCAAGTTCAAACATACAAACAACAAATATTAAACACACAAAATTACATATATCAAACACTAGTCAATATTCAATATTACGTAACTTGACTTACACAAAATGCTAACTATACTTAGACTGCTATCGTCACACAGGGTGTAGCAACAATTAATTTAAAATAAATCCTTCGAACTTATGCAAGTTGGAATTAATATAAATTTAAATTCGTTTTGTAAATTAAATTTGAATTGTTTTTAAGTTCGAACTCAACAAGTTCGAATGAGTGTAAGTTCGAGAAACCCTAGATTCACTGACAAGTTCGAAACCCAGATAAGTTCGAAGAAACCCTAATTTTCTGACAACTTCGAATCTGACAAATTTAAATTCTGACAACTTCAAATTCCAGTTAAATTCGAATGAAGCCTTAAAACAACTTCGAGAGGAGCTTATTTTGACAAGTTCGAAGAACCCTAATACCCTCTTAAGTTTGAGCGCCGCAAGTTCGAGAAACGGCCAAAAATTTGATATTTTCAAGATTTCAGATTAAACCAATGTTTTTAAGATCAAAAACACTGATTTCGACTGAAAAAGTGAACTAATATGTATTTTTTCCCCGTTACCTTGCTTGTAGAACTCTGAAAAACTTAGAAAACCGATGATTTTTCCGGTAAAAACATCAAGAAACCAAGAACGTTCGTATGAACACGAAGAACACAAAAAACACCCGTTTTGTCTCTGATACTACTCGTAAGATGACCTATAGCACGGATCTAATCTTGACGCGACACCTTCCAATGAGTGCGGAATCCTCGTTAGCGGTTTAACGGATTGATCACACACGGAAATCGGAGACGAACACAATGATAACCGATACGACGAACGGTCCGACACGTGTATTTCTCCGAAACGACTCTCTGAAATCCCACGAGTTCGTACGTGCACTAATACGAGCTCTGAATGCTAGTTTCTGCAAAAGTCTTTTAATCGAACGAATTAACACTTAATTATAAGGATTAAGTTCGAACTTGACTTAAACAAGTTCGTTTAGGCCCAAGCCCACGAACTTGTCCAATACTATTCGAACTTAGCTTGACTAAATTCGAACCCTAGCTTTTAAACTTGTTCTAGAACTTATCTTTGAACTTATTCTAGAACTTAACTTTGAACTTATTCTTGAACTTATCTTTAAACTCATCTTTGAACTTATCATGCAAATGTAAACATCATACACAAAGAAGATCAAACATATATGTAGATTGTATTTGCAAAGCCTGATCTACTACAAAAGACTATCTATACCTAGAATGCTATCGTCACACAGGGTGTACTAACATAGACGTCAATCAACTATCATGTGCTTAAAGGACTTTCAACTGGCTATTGAGAGCTATTTTGTTAAAGTTGTCCTAAAAGCTCTCGACCAAAGCCTTTTCGGGATTGACCGTCAACCGGCCTTCAGAGTTTTCAAGAAACTAGAACAAGGAGTAATCTTTCTGAATAAAACCGGACACAAAAGGTTATTGCGATTCGAGGAGATCTCAAGCTATTCTGATGGCAATCTCAGACAAATAAGAGCAGAACTGAATGGAATACTCCAAGATGATGAAGCCATTAAATTCAACGAACGCAGAAAAAACCCACAGGAAGTTGAAGACATCCGAGGCGCAATACAGCTACTAAATGAAAGATTGCACCTTCGCCAGGTTATCCACAGGTTTGATTTCATCATCAGAGTCTGAGCCTTGATTGAGAGAGCCTGCCGCTTGCCATCTTGATTAAAAAGGGGGAGAATGTTAGATTTATTTATTTCAATCAAGTGGTTTATTTTGTAATAATTTGTAACTATTTAATTTCAATATAATTGTCTTTAATTGATTATGTAATCTTTTGTTTTAGATAGAAAGTTGAGGGGTATTTTATGTAAACCATCAAACTAGTACTTGGAATAAAAAGCAAGTTTGACCTAGGGTTTTCTAACTTTTGAAACTTGTGCAACTTTGAATATTCTGTGAGAAAAGTGACGACTGACTGCACATGTTTGGTTGACATTGATCGAGTTGAATCTTCTCTTTGTTTTCTTGCATGATTCAGCCGTTTATCCTGTAGAAATTTATGTGAGTGCATATTATATGTTTGGGACCACTACAACAGTCATGGTATTTGTGCTGACTGGTATATTGCAACCCTAACGATCAACAGTAAAAATATTTGAAAAGGCACAAACTTTCTTGCCAATTTTTTTCTTTTTGTCTTCACCAAGACGATCAGTTCGTTCCAGAAAAATAGCCCATAGTTATAATGTTTGTTGAAGATGAAACCATGCAGAAGTCTCAAATTTACCAAGCTTGCTTTGTCGAACCCCGTATGCTTCAAAGATAAGCATTTAACCAGAATGCCCCAGATTGTGTACCACTACCCCTTCAAATATTTCCGATGAAAGGCTCCAGTTGAGGGGAGGGCATTAGCATATCCAACTAATTGACGAATGCCTAAGATTTTTTGACGAGTCAGAATGCATATTAGAGACCAAGATCAAGAAGCTTAGCAACAAAGAAGTCAAGATGGTACTAATAAAGTGGAAGCATCACAGGGGAGCCAACTACTCTTGGGTCTGAAGAAGATATGAGGACCAAATACCCAAGTTTGCTTATCACAACATGACTTCACGGACGAAGTATAAGCATGGTGGAGTCGATGCTGTAACATCCCTGATTATAATTACATGTAATAAACAATTAAGACCCAATTTATGTATTAGTGAATTAATATCTCGATTAAGTAGAATTTCGCTTCATGAATTTAAATATGATAAACAATGATGAGAAATCACCATTGTTATTTTTGAGCAACAATAATAATAAGGAACCATCATTGTTAAGATGAACATCGGGCAATATAAAATATGATAAATGATGATGAGAAATCATCATTGTCGTTTTGAGCGACAATAATAATAAGGAACCGTTATGGTTGTTTGAAACAAAATCAAAGGTTTGGTTTTTTAAAAGTTGTATACCGAATGTAAATAAATAAGAAATAAAAAGGTTATGATAGTAAAATATAAGTTGAAGGGGGTATTTTTGAAAATAAGGCAAACTTGATTAAATAAATGTGGTGTGTGAAGGTATGACCAATCACACATTATCTTGGCAAAGAAGTCACTGTTGCTCTCTCTCTAAACCCACGGCTTCTCGCACCCTCTCCAAACAAGAACACAAAAACCATGGAATTACAGGCAGAAATTCTGGATTTGGGTTGCTAGAAATAAACTATAACCACTGCAACCATCAAATTGAGGTAAGAAACACTTAAATATCTTCAAATTATGGAGTTTTGGTTTGGTTATTATGAAACACTGAAACATAGATATAAGTAGTAGATGTTGTTAATGCATGTTTAAATTACAAGCTAAAATGTTAAAATCGAGTTATATGTAAGTTATGTACCAAATTCTAGGCCCTGATTTAACTCCTAAGTATGATTTCAATTTTTATTATGTGTTTTTAGTGTGTGTGTCTTCGTCGAAACAGTTACATTATAGGTTAAATTACCTAATTTTGGTACATAGAAAGGTTAACTTGGTGTTAATAAGAATTTAAAAAGGGCATAGTGAACCTTGTACCGATAGACTTCAATCACAAGATTGGTACAAAGTGATCGAATGAAATCTGGAAATGAAAGAAACTGATTTAGTATGAACTTTGGATGGATGTTGGATCATGAACTTCGGTCATATCTGAAGTTCGAGTTTAAGGAACTTCAGATGGAAATTTGAAGAAACTAGGATAAGTCATTTGGCACTCTGATATGGTTTATTGTTATTGATGCACAATTGTACTTGACATGTTATTAACATGGAGCCTACGTTCATTGAAAGTGAATCATTTTATACATGCTCCGGCATAATGATAAACTCATAATCTGGTGTGACCTGGGCTGAGGTTGACAGCAAGCCACATTTGGGGTCTGATCATCCCATATACTCATTACAACCAAGTTGTACATCCTCGATTGATAATTGAACTGCCATGGAGACTTATGTCTCAGAATCCATGCTTCCCAGCATGATGAAAATCTGTGCCTTCCGCACGAAGGGGCAGGCATTTCCCGTATCAAGATTTGGTTTGTAAAGAAATATTTGGTTTGTAAAGAAATATTTGTTGAATGTTTAATCTGTTAACTCACTAAGCTTATATAGCATACTATTGAATTTAAAAAAAAAAATTAGGCAAAGGTAAAGATATCACTTGGCCATCTTCCTAGGTTATCATCAATTCTTCTGGTGATCCATAGAAGCAACTTGGTAAATTTGAGATAATGTAGCTTTGGATTGGGTTCTGGTGATGTAGTAATAAACAATTATATTGTAATAGTTAATTTATGATCGGTAGACTCATAAACATTATGTGATTTAGTGATGTTGTAAATATAACACGTTCTATGTTTGAAATTTTAATTTTTATTTTTTGGGTTTGCATATTAATCCTGAAGATTATATTATACTGTTAAAAAAGGAGGATGTTTCAGTTTGGTATCAAAGCATTAGTTTGAGGTCTCAAGTGTCCGCGAGTACTTGGACTCAAACTTTGGTTATGATATTAGAATGGACTACTAGGAAATGATTTGAACTAAGATAGGATTGACATAAACAGATGTGAAAGAATGAAGCGTAACTGTAAATAAATAGGACTAAGGATAATTGCTCTAAATATTATCTGTTATATTTCAGAACATGTCTGGAGACGCTATGACTCCTCAGCAAATGTTCCAAATGGTGCAAAGCTTAATGGATCAGAACAACGAACTTCAAGCCAAAAGAATGGCTGAACAAGCTTAATCTTTCACTGATCATCTTAGGGCTCGAGATGAGGCCGAAGCTAAACGTAAGGCTGATAAAAGAAAAGACAAAGAACACCAACACAGTGAACAAGGTGATAGGCAAGAAGACTCTGGTTCTTCCAGCAAAGCAAAGGGGTGATTTAAGGATTTCAAGAGTAGTGGGGCTGTTGTGTTTGATGGAACTGGAGACGTTGTTACGGCATAGGAGTGGATTACTGCCACCAAGAGAACCTTCCGAATCAGCGAATGTGCTGAGAAGGATATGGTCAGATATGCCACTGCCATGTTTTCAAACGATGCCGTCATGTGGTGGGATGTAATGGTTAATGTATTGACGATTGAGGTAGTGTCACACATGTCTTGGAAGGAGTTCAAGGACGTATTCACGCAACAATACTAACCTACTGACGAAAAACGCCCTGTGGAGGCAAAATTTTTTGGATTGACTCAGGGAACGAAGACAGTTTCCCAACACGCTATTGATTTCACTCGACTGAGCTTGTTCGCACCTCATCAAATTGATACTGAAGAGAAAAAGATACACCAGTTTGAGGCCGGTTTGGACATGGAAATCACCGAACAATGAGCAGTGTTCGGTACATAACTTTTGTTGGATTGTATGAAGCTACTCGCAACATGGAGCATATATTAGTACTCTCAGGATACGTCATGGGTTCATCTGCTGCGGGTCCAACTCAACCATCTCCGCCGAAGAGGCAATGAGAATCTGGATACTCTGGATCATCCCGATCATCACCACAATCATCTCAACCATCATCCTCACCAAGAAGGGGAAGATCCTTTTCAGCCAATACTGAATAATGGATTGTCGGCAATACCGGAAGGCTCATTCTGGGGGGTGCAGATCCCCGGATATCCACTGCTATTGCTACGGGCAGAAGGGGCATCATTGAGAGAACTGTCCCCAGAAAGCCAAAGTGTGCTATAACTGTAACTAAATTAGCCATCTTGCACGAGAATGCCGAAGCCCCCGCGATCCCAACCCACCCAGCAATCGACCGCAAGGTCTTCTGGAGCTTCCACTGCTCGGAGAGAACACACTTCGAGGGCTCCAACTAGGGCATTCCAGATCACTGCTGAAGAAGTGAAGGATGACCCAGAAGTGGACAATGGTACGTTCTTAGTTAACTCCATTCCTGCATGTATTCTATTTGATTCTAGAGCAAATCATTCATTTGTCTCCACTACATTTGCACGACAACTAAATACGCCTATATCAAATTGCAATTTGTACTTCATATCGAAACTGCCAAAAAAATTTTAGTTAAAGATGATAAGGTGTATAGAAACTATACAGTACTGATAGAAGATGTAGTATTTAACTTAGATTTGATTCCAATGGAGTTTGGGAAATTTAATTTCATTGTGGGTATGGAGTGGCTTGTCCACAATGAATCTCAAATACTTTGTAAGAAAAGGATGATTAAGATCACTACCCCCATGGGTCGTGATATATGTATTTATGGGGAAAGGCAAAAAGGCGATATGTGCCTTATTTTTATTGCTAAAGCCCGAAAGCACGTTGCTAAGGGTTGTTCTGCCTATCTGGCCTACGCTATCAATGCAAAGACTGAAGACAAAACTTTATAGTCGTTCTTGTCGTATCCGAATTTCCTGACGTCTTTTCGGAAGATATCTCGGGATTACCACCAGACCATCAGGTGAAATTCCGTATCGATCTTATTCCTGGAGCTGCTCCTATAGCGAAAGCTCCCTACCGCTTAGCTTCTGCAAAAATGCAAGAAATGATGACATAATTGCAGGAGTTGCTCGATAATGGTTTCCTACACACAATTTCTTCTCCTTGGGGCGATCCTGTTTTTTCGTTGAAAAGAAGGATATCACCTTGCACATGTGCATTGATTATTGCGAGCTCAACAAACTGACCATCAAGAATAATATCCATTACCCCGGATTGATGATTTCTTGACCAGTTACAAGGTGCTAGTTATTCTCTCGAAGATTGATCTCTGATCTAGGTACCATCAACTTAAGGTTCACAAAGACGATATTCAAGAAACAACTTTCAGAACTCGTTACGGATGCTACAAGTTCCTGTTGATGCCGTTCAGTCTTACAAATGCGCCAACTGCTTTCATAGATCTCATTAATAGAGTTTGTCGGCTGCTGCTTGACAAATTTGTCATCGTCTTCATCGATGACATTCTTATTTACTCAATGACAAAAGAAGATCACACTATACATCTAAGAGAGTTGCTAGAGTTGCTGCGAAAGGAGCGACTTTATGCCAAATTCTCAAAATGTGAATTATTGGTAGAGGTAAGTACGTCTCAACATTCGAAACGAAATCCTTCTTTGACTCCTAACACTAAATTGTAAACTCCTACTGACTTTAATCGTTATCGTTTCATTTAGATCCAATTCTTGGTGCACGTGATATTTGATGATGGCATTTCTGTTAATCTAGCAAAGATTGAGGCTATCCAGAACTGGGATTCTCCACGCAATGCCTCAGAAGTTCGTAGTTTCTTGGGATTGGCTGGTTACTACCGCTAATTCATCATGGATTTTTCGAAGATTGCGGTTCCTTTTACTAAACTCACACATAAAAATGCGACTTTCATCTTGGAAGAAGAACAACACTTGGCTTTTGAATCTTTGAAGAAACTTCTAAGAGAAGCGCCAGTGTTGGCCTTACTAAAAGGAAACGAAGATTTCGTGGTCTATACTGATGCATCGACCATTGGACTGGGAGCAGTGTTGATGTAGCGAGGAAATTGTATAGCCTATGCTTCTAGACAACTCAAGCCGCATGAAAAAGACTATACCACCCACGACTTGGAGATAACCGCTGTGACATTTGCTCTGAAACTTTGGAGTCATTATTTATATGGAACTAAATGGCAATTATATGTCGATCACAAAAACCATGAAGTATATATTCAGTAAGAATTACTTGAATATGAGACAACGTAGATCCATGGAGTTGATAAAAGATTATGATTGTGAAATATTGTCCCATCCAGGAAAGGCCAACGTGGTTGCTGACTGTCTTAGTATACTAGCCTACTGTAAGGCTTATTGTTGTGCCTTAACCTCTCCGATGTTGACTTCAACTATAATCAATGATGTAAGGGCTGCTCAACTACAAGCATTGAAGGAAGAGATGTCAAGGATGAGAATAACAAGATTCAATTGCCTCTAATGCAAGATGATGGAACTGGATTGAAGGGTGTGTATCATAGAATCTGGTTTCTAAGATAGGAGGTATGCGCGAAGTAATTCTAGAAGTAGACCATCAATCAAAATTCTCAATTCTCCCTGGAAGTACGAAAATGTACAATGATCTGAAGGCTGATTTCTTGTGGTCGGGGTTGCAAAGAGATGTTGGCTATATGTAGAAAGGTGCAGAACCTGCCGGTTGGTTAAAGCTGAGCATCAACAACCCTATGGTAGTATCCAACCACTCACTGTTTCAGAATGGATGTGGGACCATATTACTATGGATTTTATTACAAAGCTACCCAAAACTCGTCGTCAACATGACTCAATATGGGTAATTATTGACCGCCTAACCAAATCTACACACTTCATTCCCATTAGAGAGACTTACTCCTTAGAGCGTTCGACACAAATCTACATGAATGAGATTGTCACAAGGTATGGGGTGCCGAAGTCTATTGTTTCTGAGAGAGACAGTAGATTTACATCTAACTTCCGGACAACATTACAAGATGGTCTTGGTACTCGTATTGATATGAGTACTGCTTATAGATTACAATCCGATGGACAAAGTGAAAGGACAATCTTGACTTTAGAAGATATGTTAAGAGCCTTAATCATGGATCTGGGAGGTAAGTGAGACGATCATCTCCCTTTACCTGAGTTCTCATATAACAATAGTTACCACTCCACAATAAAGATGGCTCCGTTTGAATTCTTATACGGGAGAAAGTGTAGAACTCCAACTTGTTGGAGAGAAACGGGGTAAACCCCTATTGCTGGACCAACTCTATTACAAGAAACCAATAAAAAGATTCATCTAATCAGGAAGTATATGAAAATGACACAAGATCGACAAAAGAATTAATATGATTGTCGTTACTAGGCCATTGAGTTTCCAAAAGATGATTGGGTGTACTTGAAGGTGTCCCCTTTGAAAGAAGTCACCAGATTTGTAACGCGAGGGAAGCTATCTCCTCGATTTGTCGGATCGTTCCGCATATTTGAGAAAGTTGGAAATCAGTCCTACCATTTGGACCTACCAGAGGAATTATCAGGAGTTCACCCAGTCTTTCATGTGGGTTACATAAGGAAGAGTCTAGTGCCCGAGACAGAACCATGGACTCACCATTAAAAGATACTAATTGACGAACACTTAAGATTTGTTGATGAGCCAGAATGCATATTGGAGATCAAGATCAAGAAGCTTAGTAACAAAGAAGTCAAGACGGTACTGGTAAAGTTGAAGCAGCACAAGGGAACCAACCACACCTGGGAGGCTGAAGAAGATATGAGGACCTAATACACAAGTCTGTTTAACAGAGCATGACTTCACGGACGAAGTATAAGCATGGTGGAGCCCATGCTTTAACATCCCTGATTTGAATTATATGTAATAAACAATTAAGATAGAATTTATGTATTGATGAATTAATATATCGATTAAGTAACATTTTTCTTCATAAATTTAAATATGATAAGCAATGATAAGAAATCATCATTGTTGTTTTTTGAGCAACAATAATGATAAGGAACCATCATTGTTAAGATGAACATCGCGCAATATTAAATATGATAAATGATGATGAGAAATCATCATTTTTGTTTTTTGAGCGACAATAATAATGAGGAATCGTTATGGTTGTTTGAAACAAAATCCAAGGTATGGAGTTTTTTAGAGTTGTATACCGCAACGTAAATAAATAGCGAATAAAAAGGTTATTGAGATAACTGTGGCTATCATAATAATACAAGATCATGTATGACCCTTTAGTCACGTCAATAACAAAAACTGTGGCTAGGCAGTTTGGACAAAACCGTGACCATAGGTCATTTTTGTACTAGTGCGATGGTAAAATATAAGTTGAAGGGGGTATTTTTGTGAATAAGGCAAACTTGATTTAATAAAAGTGGTGTGTGACGGTGTGACCATTCACACATTATCTTGGTAAAGAAGTCACTGTTGCTCTCTCTCTCTCTCTCTCTCTCTCTCTCTCTCTCTCTCTCTCTCTCTCTAAACCGACAATTCTCTCACCCTCTCCATATCAAGAACACAAAAACCATGGAATTAAAGTCTGTAATTCTGGATTTGGGTTGCTAGGAAGAAACTATAACCACTGGAACCATGAAATTGAGGTACAAAACAAAAAATATCTCGAAATTATGGAGTTTTGGTTCGGTTTTTATGAAACGCCGATACATAGATCTGAGTAGTAGATGTTAGTGCATGTTGAAATTACAAGCTGAAATGTTAAAATCAAGTTATATGTAAGTTATGTACCCAATTCCAGCCCCGATTTAACTGCTAAGTATGATTTCAATTTTTACTATGTGTTTTTAGTGTGTGTGTTCATCGAAACAGTTACATTATGGCTTATATAACCTGATTTTGGTACATAGAAAGGTTAACTTGGTGTTAATAAGTGTTTAAACAGGGCATATTGAACCTTCTACCGATAGACTTCAATCACAAGATTGGTACAAAGTGATCGAATGAAATCTGGAAATGAAAGACACTGATTAAGTACGAACTTCAGACGGTAGTTGGATCATGATCATCGGTCTTCTCCGAAGTTCGGTTCTAAGGAACTTTGGATGGAAATTTGAGGAAACTATTATAAGTTATTAAGAAACGAACTTCGGGTCTTAGCTCATCCGAACTTCGGTCCCATGTGAACTTCAGTCCATACAGGCACCCGAACTTCGTGTGATTTGTCATGAAAATAATAAAGTTGAGAAACTAAGGATGGAACTACGAGCCATATGAACTTCGGGTCTAACCGAACTATAGGTGTTGTCCGAATTTAGGGTAACTCAATAAGAAATTCAATGTTAAGTTTTATGAAAACTCAAGAAATGATCCAATATTGATATTGATATCCATATAAATGGACATAACAGGATCTTTGTGATGTTGACTAATACACATTGATGCATAATTGCGGTGAAAGCCTATGTTGATAAGATTAAAAGTCATAGCCGATTGTGTAAGACCCTGGGGTATCCTTCCAGGGCATCCTTGATAAGTAAAATCACTGTGAGTGATAGATTATTATTCAAACATTTATTGTATTTACATTCGTATACTTTTTGGCATGATCTTGTTGCTCATAAAATATCATTTGGCACTATGGTATCATTTATTGTTATTGATGCACACTCGTACTTGACAAGTTATAAACATGGAGCCTACGTTCATTTGAAAGATCATCAATTAATACATGCTCAGGCATGATGATAAACTCATAATCTGGTGTAACCTGGGCTGAGGTTGACAGCAGACTACTATGGGGGACTGTTCATCCCATATACGCATTCCAGCCAGGGTGTACATCCTCGATTCATAATTGAACTGCCATGGAGGCTTATGTCTGCGAATCCATGCTTCCCAGCAAAATGAAAACTTGTTTTCTGTGCCCTTCGCACGAAGGGGCAGACATTTCCTATATAAACATTTTGTTTGTAAAGAATTATTTGTTGAATGTTTATTCTGTTAACTCACTAAGCTTATAGATTACCGTTGAATTTAAAATGTTTTCAGGGAAAGGTAAAGATATCGCTAGGCCGTCTTCCTAGGTTATTATCAATTCTTTTTGTGATTCATAAAAGCAACTTGGTAAATTAAAGATAATGTAGTTTTTGGATTGGGTTTGGGTGGTGTAGTAACAAACAATAATATTGTAATAGTTAGTTTATGACCCGTAGATTTATAAACATTATGTGCTTTAGTGATGTTGTAATTATAACTCATTCTATGTTTGAAATTTTAATTATACTTTAACTTTTGGGTTTGCATGTCAATCCTGGAGATTATATTATGCTGTTTAAAAAGGAGGATGTTTCACCCAGAGTTGCAAAAATTCAGATTGGGCAAGACGGGAGGACTCTGGGAAAATTTTTCTTTTTCTGGTTTCGGATGGCTTTTTAGGGTTCTTCCCATTTGACTGCATTGAGTGTTGCGAAGAATCAGAGTCAGAGTTATCTGGGCGTGTATGGTGAGAGGTTGGTCGTCAAATGAAATTTCAGGTGATTGTGAGGAGTGATGGGTGGATTGAGGGTTATCCGTGATATATGTTAATAAAAAAACTAAACATGTTAGTTATCATGGAGAAAATAGCCAAGTATGGAACTCTAGTCAGTTTAACTCGAGTTGGAGGTAAAAGAACACGAGCTAGAATCAATTACAAATCAACCCCAAGTGTAAAAATGTTCATTTTTAATGCAAAAATATACTACCCTCCCCCTCGAATCAATTTGGGTCACTCAAAGTTCAAACTATACAAACGCGAGTTCGAGTCTAAAGGACTCGAAATTCAGGTATCATAAAGATTACTTTGAGTGCATAAAAAGCTTGTACTTGCAACTCACCAAACATTTAAAGATATGTTCTGAATGAAAACAATTTTGGCCAACTTTAAAACCCAAATCTAGTTCGAGTCCAATAGACTCGAGTTTGTGTCGAAAGGACTCAAAGTTCTAGTAACTTCAAGACACTTCGAGTTCCAAAATTCTTTATTTTCTGAATGATTTGCCAATCGAATGAGTTATTCATGTCCATTACATCAATCCTTTAAATTCAATCCAATCCAAGAACGAACTCGAATTCGAGTCCAACAGACTCGAGTTCGAGTTCTAGAGACTCGAGTTGGAGTCCAAAGAACTCGAGAATTGAGTTGCTTGTCAAATGCTTTGACTTCGAGTCCATTACACCCTTGGAACATTCAATTACTCGAACAGGTTAAGTACTTCTACTTATATGAAGTCGAGCTAGACTATCATGGACTCGAGGTACTTCGAGTTATACGTACTCGAATAGGTTTCAATACACTTCAGAAAAACAAGTTGATATTTCAATATTCAACAATTCAACACAATATTTAAACATTAAGAACATGAATCAAGAACACAAAATATCGAATGATTACAATTGAGTTGAGAGAATATTACATTGAGCTTTCTTGCTTGACAGGATCAGTTCTTTCTCTCAACTGTTTCACATGCGTACTAGTACTGTTAGTACCACTACACCTATTTATACTAAAATATAAGTAGTGCTTATTTGCATAAAGTCCCCTGAACTATTTACAATAAATTGTTTTCATCTGTATTGAATCTCCCCCTTAGAGATGAAAGCAATTTTTCAATTAAAGTTCAAATCAGGTGCTTCAATTCTTTTCTCTATTCTTCTCTTTGATCTCTGAATTTCTTTGTCTCTCGCTGATCTTCATATCTCTTCTTGTT
This sequence comes from Centrapalus pauciflorus, assembly GCA_020465985.1. Lineage (NCBI taxonomy): Eukaryota > Viridiplantae > Streptophyta > Magnoliopsida > Asterales > Asteraceae > Centrapalus > Centrapalus pauciflorus. The sequence continues at coordinate 846,724 of JAANYP010003020.1, forward strand.
GTAACCGTCCCAATGATAATCAACACATAATATAATGATTTCAGCACAAGATTCAATACAAAAAGAATAATATTACTCGATTTCTGCTGTGAATGTTGAGAGAATGTTTTAAAGAATGCGGCGGCTGTATCTCGCTGTATTCAGAATAATTCCAAGGTTGTGGCAAACCCTAGGTGGGGTTTCCCTTACATAATTATTACAAGAATGACAAGATAACGTTCAGCCCCCTCTACTTGAAAATACAAAGGAAAATTCAATATAAATTAACTGACAATACATTTAAAATAAAACAAACTAATTATTACAAAATGAATTCCACATAATCGAAACTTAAAGTCTAACAGTCTCTCCGTTTTCAATCACTGTGGATGACAACGGGCATGATCAGTACTTTCTCTAAGGCCAAGGATGAAATCGAATCTTCGAGTCACTTGCCTGATGTGTAGCCTTACATTGATTAGTTCTATGCCACTGAGGATGTCTTGAATTTCTGTTGGTCTTCGTTTGAGCTTTGAGATTGGCTGAGCATCATCTTCTTGTATTCTTTTGTTGAGTTTAGCTCTCACCAGTCTATGTGTACCATCAGAATAACAAGGCAGATCCTCAAAGCGCATGAACTTTTTGTGCCCTTTATTGTTCACAAATATAACCCCGTGCTGGCCTCCCATAAGGACTTTATATGCTGGATAGTGATCTAGAAGAAATATTTCCTGTTCCGGGGCCTTGAGTCCTACTTTGAAAAAGAAGCTCTCAATCGCCATTTGAAAATCCCTTAAGCACATAATAATTAAACGTTGATTCATGCTTCTTGTTAGGGCAGCAACAGCAGTGACGTGAGTTAGACGTTTTCTGATCTTATTCTTCAGCTTATCGTGAAGAGTTTCAACATCATCAATGTTTGTAATGTCTAGCACATTCATGTATAAGTGTGTAGACCCATCTTCTCTGAGAACCTCGAACGCGGGAGTGAACTCACGAGCCCGTATGTACATATGAATGTTATTGATCTTTATGATTTTTGATTTAGACCAGTATTCAGATTTTGGTCTTTTGTGTTTCAGCATAATCTGATTATATTCAGCTTGTTCGACCCGAGATGCATCAGTCATAATCATTAATAGGCGTCTATATAAGACCCTGGACTCTTTCTGAACACCATCTTAAATCTTTCCTCTAGATAAGGACTTTGAAACTTTTCAGCGGGAAATTCCTCAAAAAATCTTTTAAGTGCTGAACCAAAGGATCCTCTATCTCTATAGGTGAAGCTTTTAGCAGTTTGAGAATACGACCCCGATGGTCCAGTCTTAACGCTTCTTTCTCTTCTTCAGTCATAGTCAGAACTTTGCCCTTAGAGTAGCACCTTACCCATTCTAGATCATTGATGTCGTACCTCGGAGTTATATCACCCCTTGATTCAAAAAATTCTACTTTCTGGGACCTGATGTCTTAGCAGTTTGGGCTGGAGGGGTTGGTTGGACTTTTGGGGTTTCTTGGACTGCAGGGGTTTCTATTTGTGTAGGGGTGAGAGCTTTTATAGAAGATAGAATTTCGTCTTGGGGTACATGGGTTGGAGATTTTAAAAAGTCAAACGAAGATGCCTATTTTTGGGGTGACTCTGGCTAAGGCTTAGGTGTAATCAACGGATAGTCTTGATCAATATCAGAGTCTATGTCGGATACCAATATGATCTCAACTCTTTCATATGAAGGGTCAAATATCATCATGGCCGATAATGGATCCAACTCTGCTGAGCCTTCCTGAGCTCCTGAACTTCCTTCCCGATAACCTTCTTCTTCTGGTTCCGCTCCCCCTACAACAAACATAACACCCTTAGACTTAAGCCTGGGGCGTTTCTCCCTCTCAGGATGATCAGGGTCATCCTGATCATCATGCTTACGTTTCCGGGATTCAGCCTGAGGTCTGCATTGAAACTCAACGACGGCCGATTCCAGACGGTCGATTCGGCCGTATAACTGCTCTTGTGAATGAAGCACAATATTTGTTAGGGTATCAGTTTTATCGGAGAGTTCGGCTACTTGTGCTTGGACTGATGAGGTTCCTGGTGCCAACTTCTCAGATGCAACACCCTTACCCCTTAAAAATGAGAATACGGTGGTATGCTGCTCCTCAGAAGTGGCCTTAAGGGTGTCTAGGTCAGCCCGGGAGACGAACCCGACAGCACGGAGAGCTGCCGTTAGCATCTCGAGAGTGATCCCGAGATGGACTGAAGTTGATGGCATTTGCGTGTCAACAACAGGACTTCCTTCCGTCCTTTCCGCATCTCCTTTTTGGAGTGCGGATCCGGAAGTTGTGAGAGCCGCCACGGAGGCGGCTCTGTCAGGGGTGGACACCACGGAGGCATCGTGCAAGGTGTTATAGGGTGGGCTGTAAGCTGTGATCGAAGGAGGGTTGGTCACTGGGGGCGACAAGTGACCTGTTTCAACATCACCTCTCTTCGAGTGAGAGGGTGATGGTGTTTGAGCTTTTTCCCCGTGTAATGAAACAGTTTCCCTTAGACGGGAAACTGAGTGGATGGGTAGGGTTTCTTAGGCCACTGGACTAGTGGCCTTATGCTGGCTTGTCCAGCTAATGGGGTTGTGGACACCCTCAGATATTGTTCGCTCAACCCTCATTTGGTCAGACACTGTTTGTTCCGAATCGACCGTCTCCGCCTGCTCACCGACTACTCCCTCCCTCATAAAAGAAATCTCCCGCTCCCTAGAACCCAAGATACTTTACATGGCAACCTCCACTCCCTCATCCTCACTCATAGGAGACTCACCTTCGGATTGGTTAGACCCTGTCGGTGCAGACAAGGCCTCATTTAGATACACGGCCCGTATGTAATCCCTTACCCTTTCTTCATTCTGGTTTGCCAGATGTAGCAGTGATAGTGGGATGCCCATGATGGGGAAATCGAAAGAGTCTAGTTGGATTTTAATTCTTTGAAGAGCGGCAGTATTGTAGACCTCGGCCTCTTGGTGTTCATGTATGTCATCATCTTCGTTTATTGCAAACTGGATGAACAGTTAAAGGAATCGTCGAAATGGAATGAACTTTCACCCTCTTTTTGTTCCTCTTTCTAGAACAGCCTGCTTTAGTTCCGAGTCATGACCGGAGTGCTTACCGGTAAAGCACTTGTTTATAAAATCGAAAAAGACTCTCCTGTGAGACTAGAGTTGCTTGGTCTTAAGTTCGGATGGCCTGGTTAGTTGGCCATCATAGCCAATGGTGAGAATTTCTTGAAGGGTTTGGGTTTGTGATGAGATCGGGGTGAAGACGCATTTGGTGACTGACTAGTTTTCTGTGGGTACACGGAGAATGTGTCGGATGGCTGGAATGGTGAGCTTGATGGGAACGGAGTCGAAAATGGTGGTGAAGTGAGTTTCGACATCATTAACGAAGGTTAGATGATGCCATAATTGTTGTAGGTATATGATGGGTACAGAAATGGCGGTGGTTAAAGCATATAATATGGGTGACCTTTGAGGATATCAAAAGTGATATCCTCGGCTTCGTGGCGGAGAATGGATAGGTCTAGTTGCCAGTTATGGGGTGCAAATTCTGTGAATTGAGTGGATGAGAGAAGGGATTCGTCTGGCAGCTGGGTATTGTTATTTGGGATTGGAGGATGAGGGATGGTTAGGGTAATTTGATGGTCCATGAGTCCTGTAAACATGCAACAATGTTAGTTTATCAGACTTGTAAATGAATGAAACATTGATATTAAGTCTGAAATAAGCGTGAATTTGAAACTGTCTAATCTGTTTAAAGCATCAGGACTTTTATCTGTAGAATGTAACTTCTACTGAATAAAGTCCAAAGTCGATCGTTGAGAGACCAATGTTAGAATAAACGTTTTCACTCAAACACTTAATCTAACTATAATCAATGGTGCATAGGACATGGAATGTTTTGTTGTTTTTTATTTTAGTGAAATGCGAAAAAAAAATGGAAATTAAAAAATAAAAGCCTAAGTGTTGAATTTCGGATGAAATGTGAACCGAATTTCGGGTGCAAGATAAATTCAGATGAATTGATAAGAATTTCTGGTGGGATAGAAATTCGGATGGAATGATGCATGAAATTCGGATGGAACGATGCATGAATTTCGGGAGAGCAAAACTATGTGAATACTTAGTAATTAAACATGACTGTCACAAATTAGGATGTGAACCAAAATTCGTGTGGACCCGAATTTCGGGTGGGCCGAGACAAAATATACATGTAATATTATATGAATCCATCCGAATTTCGGATGTATCAGAAATTCGGATGGCTCCAGGTTGTGGACTTAGTCAAACTTGCCGTTAATGTGTTCATGCACATGCAAACGTGAACAGTTCTAAAAATTCATAAAAATGCAGATCCTAATGCTAAAACATATAAGGAACATTTTATTCTACTACACAATGTTAAAATGAACTAATTTAATAACCTAAAAATGCAAAAAACAGACTTTAAAAACCCTTAAAAGTGTGAAAATTAAAAACTCAAGAAATGAAATTATAATCTAAAATAAAGCATGATAAAGGTTACCTGGTAGTAGATAATCACGAAAATGCAAGAAAAATGAGAGAAGATGACTGAGAAAAGATCATGGAAGCTTGAAATCCGGTTGTTAATGGCAGTGGTGTTCGTCGAAGAGAGAGAGAAGAAGATGAATGTTTGCGTAGATGAGAAGAAACCGTATACCGCCTATATAAATAGGCGGGTCGAGTCGGGGCACAGGTGATCCGCGCATAAATTTCCAAATGGGCCTCAGAAACCGATTTTATTTTGAAAATGTGGGCTAACATAAATAAAATTATGCTAACTAAGATAAACAAAGCCCAATAAAAATGTTTTTTTTTTTTAGTTTTCTATAAAAACAAACTAAGACATAATTAAAATAGCTAAACTCAACTAAATAACTAAACTTAACATTAATTTAATTAATCTATTAACTTTGACAAAACAAAATATAAAATAATTAAAAAATAGAGACCAAGAAAAAAATATTTTTGAGATTTTCTTTTAAACTATAATAAGATAAAGAAAATTTATCTAAGACATAAAAGTAAAATCTTTTTGAGTTTTTGATAAATTAAAACAAGTAAAAATAATATACAAAACATAAAAACTTTTTGTGTTTTTTAGAGAGATTACGTACCCTAAAAATATAATACGAAGAAAATGAAAATTAATTTAATGTACACTAAACATCGTGAAATTACTCCCCTCAATTAAACAATTATCCTGTTAAATCTAAGCCATAGAACCTTTTGACCCTTTTGAAAAACAGACAAACCTGGATATAATCAGTGTCCCACTCAACTATGAACAATACACATAACAACTTTCAGGATCATTAATAATTAAAAATATACATAAATAAATAAATATTGAACTTAATTTTGTGACACAACCTTTATATTTAAATAACAGATATTTTTTATATAAAGGAATTTCAGACACTTATATGTTTGAAATAGAATTATTTACAAAATATCTGGAATTTAACTAGAAGGTGGATTCAACATGCCGATTTGAGATACTAATAACTAAAAATGAGGTTCGTCTAGGGCCTTAGTAAAAATATCAGCGAGTTGAAATTATGTGCCTACAAAATACAGTTCAATTGTTCCTTTTTCTACGTGATTGCTACAAAATACAGTTCAATCGTTCCTGAGTGCTGCACGGGATAGCAAGATATAGCAATTTCACTTCTAGAATCACAGTATATTGGGATGTTGGTGAGTGAAAAACCATAGTCACGTAACTGTGTTCTCATCCACAGCACTTGAGAGCAACAGCTTGCAGCTGCTATATACTCAGCTTCTGCTGTGGATGTGGAGACACAGTTCTGCTTTTTGGAAGACCAACTCACCGGTCTGTCACTCAGAAACTGTATTCCGCTTGAAGTACTTTTCCTATCAACTCTACAACCTACAAAATCAGCATCTGAAAAGGCAGTAAGATCAAAATTGGTTTCCTTTGGATACCATAGACCAAGATCGGGTGTACCTTTAAGATAACGATAAATGTGTTTTACCGCAGTTAGGTGTGATTCTTTTGGGTCGGCCTGATAGCGAGGACAAAGACATGCTGAATACATTATATCTAGTCTACTAGCGATAAGATAGAGTAGAAAACCAATCATCCCTCTGTAAGTTGTATTGTCGACAATTTTCCGGGCAGGATTAGTGTCTAACTTACAGATTGAAGCCATGGGAGTTGCGATACTCGTGCAAGAGTCTAAATTATACTACTTGAGAATGTCAAGAGTATATTTCGAATGGTTCAAAAATATCTCATTTTCAAGTTGTTTGACTTGTAATCCGAGGAAATACTTCATTTCCCCCATCATACTGATCTCAAACCTGGACGCCATTAGGGATGAGAAATCCTTACAAAAATTACGGTCAGTAGATCCATAAATAACATCGTCGACATATACTTTGGCTAGCATTATGTGTTGGCCTTCCCTTTTAGTGAGCAGTGTTGTGTCCACCACACCTTTGCTGAAACCAGCGGAGATAAGAAAATTAGATAGACTGTCATACGATGCTCGTGGTGCTTGTTTTAGACCATAGAGGGCTTTATCTAGCACATAAACATGGTCTGGTTTTTGTGCATCAACAAATCCTTGAGGTAGTTCAATGTGCACCTCTTCGTTGAGTTCACCGTTCAGGTTGGCTGTCTTGATGTCCATTTGGTACACCTTGAAGTCTTTGTGTGTCGCGTATGCCAAGAAGATTCTGATTGCTTCAATCCGTGCATCTGGAGCAAAGGTCTCGTCATAATCTATTCCTTCTTGTTGACGGTAGCCTTTGGCAACATGTCTTGCTTTATTTCTTATCATGATGTCGTTTTCATCTCCTTTGTTTTTAAAGATCCATTTTGTTCCGATTATGGTTCGGTCTTTAGGTTTGGGAAGTAACCGCCATACTCTGAGCTGTTCGAACTGGCGACAACTCTTACTATTTTAGTCTGGCTCTTTCAAGGCTTCATCCACATCAGCAGACTCTATCATGCTAAGGAATGACGCAATGAGACATTCATTAGCAGATGCCCTTTGAGTTTGGACCCCGGTAGAGAGATCACCAATGATTTGTTCAGTTGGGTGACTCCGGGTCCATTTCGTCTCGTGTGAAAGGGGTGAATGGGATGGAATTTCAGTGGTGAGTGACGGTATGGATGATGAATTATGATCAATGGTTTCGAATGAAGCTACCACTGGTTCCATTTCAGGTGCGGCTTGATCTGCTAGAGGGATAATGTTTGGAACTATGTGTGAGGGCATTTCATGAGTAGATTCAACTGTAGATGTGCCTGTGGATGAAGTGGACGGTGGAGGATATAAAGTGGAAGATGGATCGGATGGTGTTTGTTGAGCAGTTGAATCGTTGGATGTGTTGACTACAGAAGAAGAATCAGGAGAAGGATTAGTACTACAATAAAAAAAATTCTACATAAAACGGATCAAATAAATTAACTAAGTCAGAAGAAGAAAAAGAAGAAGATTTTGATGAGTCTCCAGACATTGGTGTGATGCGTGGTCCTTATTGGTCAACTGCAGGAGCCAGTTCAGCCTTTTCATCGAATGTGACATGCACACTCTCATTGACTGTCCTGGTTCGAGTGTTGTATGCGCGATATGCCTTCGAATTGGATGAGTATCAAATGAAGATCACTTCATCCGCCTTCTCATTGAACTTCCCGAGGTTGTCCTTGTCGTTTAGCACATAGCACCTGCAACCAAATACACGTAAGTACTTGATAAAAGGAACTTAATTAAAAAAGAGTTGGTAAGGAGTTTTATTGTAGTGCTTATGGATATGGAACGATTTGGCGTGTAGCAATCTGTTGACACAGCTTCAGCCAACAAGAACGGAGGTAGCTTTGAGTAAGTTAGCATTGTGCGAGCAGCTTCCACGAGGGTACAATTATGTCTCTCAATGGTTTCATTTTGTTGAGGTGTTCTAGCGGCAGAAAACTGACGATGAATACCTTTGGATCGAAGGAAGCTCTCTACTACCGAGTTCTTGAATTCTATGCCGTTGTCAGATCGGATTGATTGTACAGACAGTTGCTTTTGGGTTTCGACACTCTTGATGAAGTCTATGATTTCTTGGACTGTCTCATCCTTCGATCCCAAGAATTTAACCCAGGTTTATCACGAATAGTCATCAACGATGTGGTTTGTGCTAGCATGGGACCAGATAGATCCATATGAAGTAACTCCAACACTCTTTTTGATGGTGGTTCGGGTTTCAACTTGTGAGACGATCTATTCATCTTTCCTTTCTCACACGCTTCACACAGATGATCTTTTTCATAGCGTAGTTCTGGGAGTCCTTTAACTAGTTGTTTCAAAGCCAACTTGTTTATACTGTCGAGGTTCAGATGGGATAACCGTCGATGCCATAACCAAGAGTCTTTTGATGAGGCTTTTGATAATAGGTAGATGCGATCCTTAACCATAAGCTTAGCTACGTCTATGGTGTTTATGGTTTGAGTTGTAGGAACCGAATAAAATTTATTTTCCATCAATACTCTTAATACTACAGTTCTTAGCCCTGAATGTAACCTCTAGCCCTTTATCACAGAGTTGTCCTCTGCTAAATAAGTTATGAGATAACCCTTAACATAGTCAACATCCTTGATGACTAGATTATTTGAGACCAAATCCCCATATCCTTTGATTTGAGCATGATTATTATTCCAAAACTTCACTGTCCCACAATACTGTTCTACTATGTTAGACAATAACTCTCTCCTCCCAGTCATGTGTTTTGAGCAACCCGAATCCATATACCGGATGGATTTTGCCTGAAAAGAAAATTGTATACAATGAAAACCTATGGGCATTAAATAAATCCATCAGAAATTTAACATACAACATGAAGAGTTTAGACCGGGTCCTGAGCTGAGTATACAGAAGCCAAACATGTCGGTTTAAGCACAACCGACAAGCAGGAGAACGAGTCCCAGTCTAAAATAACTAGAATCCATTTCATTGAAGTGCGGGTCTTAATCTTAAGTAACCAAGAACCATCTGCATTAATCACACAACTTTGGGTACCCATCTTAGGATGGGTCCTTTAGGGTTAGGTGTTCCAGGTGTATATGGCACGTTTACAGTCTTGGGAACCCATATTGCAATTTTTGTGTGGACTAAATGCAGAGCCTTTTGGAATCCATGTATGTTTGGATTTAATTTGCTTTGAAACCTTAGGTGATGGAATTTCCTTTGGTTTTGGACTATTTGAAACCTGTTTTACATTTGCTTTAGGTTTGGGCCTAGGAAAAGTACGAGTTTCATGTTTTGTTTTGGCCAATGATGCAATATTTTTTGTTTTCTTTTTACGAATTATTTTAGCAGGATAAGGCACAGATTTATTCATTTTTGGAACTTGACGTCTAAAACGAGTTGGACATAATTTAAAAAAAATCCTTAAATGAATATTTTAAGCTAGAAACAAATTCGATACATCATTACAAATATTGATTTTAGAGATTACATGCATCCTATCTCGAGAAACAAAGTCAACTGGCATTATAGACTTTTTCACAAAGAAACTTCAAAAGTCTTGCATGGTTGTTTTTGGCACTCTTCTCACATGATCTGTAGGAACAAAACGATAAGAGTGAGTACGTATGGAAGACTTAGACTTGGATAAATTTTGCTAGGTGAGTGGGTTTCTTGGAAGACTTAGATTGACTCTGAGTCTTCTTTGAAACCTCAGCTTTGAAAGTATTTGAGCACTCACCTTCACAAATGACAGAAGGAGTTTCAATCTTGGTTTTACCTTTTTCAGATGATGCAAGAGGGGCTTTGGTATGATGAGAAACCTTTGAGTCATTTAAGTAAGAAATTATACTTTCTGAAACCATGTCAAACTTTTCTTTGTAGATGAGTAATTCTACATTTTGTTCAAAACTTTGACTTGACAATATATCCTCGCTTTTGAGAAATGCTTCTTGATAATCAAGAACTTTCTTTTGAGCCGACTTAAATTCCTTTACTAAACTTTTATTTTATGTTGAAGAACTTTTGTAGGAATGTAAATATGAGGGATTGGTTTGACAGGTTCGGGGTTCAAATTAACTGAAGAATAAGTAGACAAGAAAACCTCCTCTAGAGTAGGTACTCTATTCGGATAACCCTCATGTAGTTCATCATATTTGAAAGGCATTTCCTTTTCTTTATTTTCGGTTCGTTTCTCATCCTCTTGGGTTAAAACTTCTTCCGTTGATTGATAAACGAAAGATTTAAACCCATCACCCATATACCTCATATCATAAAAAAGAGGTAAAACTTGCTAAACCTTTTCCAAATACTTAGAATTTTTAAAACAAATTCCTTGTTTGGAATGATAAAACCTAGTCTCTTTGGGTTGATTTAGATGAATAGTTTGTTTCGTTTGACCCCGTTTTAGAAATTCATCATCTACGGTCTTTATTAGTGACTATAAACCTATTCTATCTTCTTCTATCATTTTGTATTTTTCCAAATTGTCTATATTTTCCGTGCTTACAGACTCTAAGCGTTTTGAAAGAACAGACATTTCAGATTTTAAAGAGCTCTTTTCGTCGGTGATTTTATTCATGCAACTCTCAAGGTAAGTATTCCTATCCTCAACATCTACTTTTGAATTATCATTTTCTTTATCACCTCATGGTTGTTTAGCCACTTCTTTTCATATATATATCAGTTGTTTCTTTTAAGGATTGGGCTAGATGTTCAGCCTTGACACACTTTTCTTTTTCAGCACTCAACCTAGCTTCTAGCTCAAGTATTTGTGTGTGCAAGTTATATTTATTTTGTCCCGATAAATTATTTACAGATTCATGAACGTAAAGGAATGTACCTCGTGTGCCTCTGAATCTGACATGGAGCACTCGGAATCCCCGGACATGGCCATCAGACAGGCTGTTGGATCTTTCTTTTTCCACCCATTGACAGGCATGTCTGATTCCGAATCGAAAGTAGTCGCATATTCAGCCAGTCCAATTCTGTCAACCATGTAGCAATTTCTGCCCTATCATCTGACTCATCAGAGTCAGCGTCATCCTAGTAGTCTTCATGAGCAACGAGGGCCATGGCATCAGACGTTTTCTTCAGTGCCTCCAGCTTTCTTTCATAGTAAGCGACATCACGCTCAAACTGATTCTTACATTCCCTAGCAAAGTGGCCCGATTTCCCATATTTTTAGCATAGACGCTCATCATTTACCTTAGGCTCATCAGCTCTAGGCCTTTCCTATCTTCTCTCAGCTGGCCTTTTGTCAGCTCTGCGTGGTTCGCGGCTATCATCCTGATGATGGTAATCCCTCCTATCATCTCTTTGATCGTCTCTTCTATCTTCATGCCTATCGTAAAGGCGATCATCTCGATAGTCTCTTCTATCATCACGTGTATCTCTCCTGTCATCTCTTCAATCTCTCCTATCATCATACCTCCTGTCATCTCTATCATTGCGATTCTAGTCATCGCGTCCCCTATCATTCCTATCATCTCTTCTCCATTCATCCCTTCAATCATATCTCCTTTCATCCTTTCTGTCCTCAGGATACCTCCGAGGGCCAATGTCATAACGAAGTTTTTTGTTTGTCTTGTTTTGATAAAAATGTCATTGTTGAAGACGATTTGACCATAATGCAATTTTTTCTTGTATGCTTGCCTCTTCTTCGTCATATGGCTTATGCGGTGGTGATGCGTATCTGTATAAAGATGTTGAGGAACCTAGATTGTAGTGAGGCATGAGAGATGGGTTTGGTGGTGGTTCAGTGGAGAGTGTCTTACTGGAGAGTAGGGCAAAAGAGTCAGTGGGTTTGGTGCTTGAGTTAGATGATAATAACAAGGATGCCAAAGTGATTGCCATCTATTTGTGTTGATCAACATCACCTTGATATTTCATAAGTTCTTTGAAACCACATTAATCAAGACATTTGGATTATCCAGAACTCGTTTGGTGGCTCGACTTGCGATTTGCCATTCTGGAGCCAAAGAGGAGAGGAACTGGATATTGATATCATCTTTATCCTTTTTAATGTGTAGCTTGTTCAACTCACTCATAACTGCACAGAACGTTTTGAATGTACCTTGAAGAGATTCTCCATCTTTGGCTCGGAACTCAGTAAATTTGGCCTTAGCTTCCTCTACTTTGGCCCTCTCATCTAAATCCGCCACAAGCATTTGCATTTCTAATCATCCCACATTTCTTTACCTTACTTTTTGCTGTCAACTCCAACAGGAATATCAGTGGGAAGAGCTTGATAGATGAGATATTCTGCCCTTTTGTCGGCATGTTGTCAGTCCCTGTCAACTTCAGTGGGAGGTTCACAAACTGTTTTTGATGCTGGGACTGCTGGGTCAGCATCTGGCCTGGCAGGACATTCCCGATAATAGATAGCAGGTCCTTCAGTGATATAATGTATCAACAAATTCCCATTGGGCTGCATGCTAATGAATTTCAGGAACCTTAGCTTGCACTGTTCGTACTCATCGGGATAGAGAACAGGTGGTCTGTTCTCTGATCCTAAAACAAGAGCTTCTCTAGACATGATGTGTTAAGTGCTGATTAAGAACTGAAGATCTTTTGAAGTGGAAACTGAATTTTCTATGGTCAAGAACCGAATTTTGGATGATCCGAATTCGGGTGAACAGTAACTCGGATGGAGTTGAACTCTGATTATTATAAGTTGTGAACAGTGACATGGATGAATAGTAACTCGGACGGTTGAATAACTCGAATGATGAGTAATTCGGATGTGTAGGTCCCAGAAGGTTTCCGTAGTATGTTGCTGTAAGCTGTAGAGAGGGGGGGTGAATACAACTATTTTAACTTTCGACACACTTTCTCAATGTTTGTATGTATATACCAACAAGTGTTAATTATAAAGAAGCTTGAACTGCGGAATGGTTCAAGCTGAGATGACAGAAACAACAGATAGACTACTAATCTAAGACAGACTCAAACCAGTTACAATGAATTCACTCACTAAGATGGACTCACTGTTTTTACAAGACAGACAGACAGCTTGAACAAGAAACAGCTTGGACACACTCAACTGTTTTATTCTAAGCAGACTTTACATGCATGAAAACCAACTTCTTTGCACGTTTTGAATATATCACTCTTGTTGTTTCACATTCCTTAGAATCTTCCTTTTATACTCTCTCAAAGAATACTGAAGAAACTTCCTCATTAAATCCAGAGATAGTGGAGTGTCTTTCCAAAAAGACAAAACTGCTTTTCTGCACGTTCTGACTTAACAGCATTTGTCCCTACACTGCAGAATCATTGTCTTTTTCATTTTGTCTCTGGTGCAGACGTTCTGACTTAACAGCATTTGTCCCTACATTGCAGAATATTTGTCTTTTTCATTTTGTCTCTGTTGCAGACTACTTTACCTTAAAGAGGAATGTCAACTTTAATCCTTTTCTCTTCTTGTAGAGCCATTTTGATATAAGAAATGATCTGTCACCCATTTCAGATCACCACTTTGTCTTCGACTTGCAAACTGATCTTTTCGTCCAAGACAATACATGATGACATGGAAAAAAATTCCATAATGTGTATAACCTTTTACACAAAGAACAGGTTATGTTCACAAAGAACTAAACACTTTGTTTTGGTCCAAGCTGCTCAATAGACTAGAGCAGCGTGGACAGTTTATGTCCAGCCTGTTTAAAAGAATAGAACAACTTGGACAATCTGCCTTAGTTGCGACACATGCAACAGGGTAAGCAGCTTTGACTTATATTGCAAATCGCTTTTCAGGTTTCAATAAGAAGAGGCCTTAAATTATACCTTCAAGTGCATCAAGCAAGCTTGATTTATAATCTCCCCCTAAGATGTATAACAGGTTTGACTGAGGCCTTTTTGTGCCTAACAATCTTCCCTTATTTGCAATAATCAGTCTAAGCTGATTATATTAATGATCACTATATATTTTGCCAATACATTTGTTGAAATGAAAGTACAAAATTGAAGTAAAGTAAAAGATCAGTTTATATATACTGATATTGATGAAAACAACACATGTTTTTACAAAAGTACAACTGATGTACTAAGGTAAATTACAACTAATGTAATAAGATAGATTACAACTGATGTAATAAAGTACAACATATGTACAAGGAAATTTTCAACAAGTTGGACTGTTGATGTTGGGAGCAAGTAATGGCCAGCCCGTCCAACTTATGGACAACTTCCATTCTTCATCTACTCAGCAGTCAATGGGCCTTCAAGCTGCGGTCTTGACTCAAATAGGTGTTCGAAGCGCTCCATAGTCACATCTGTAATGTGTATTCCCGTATAATATTTCAGCACCTTTAATGTTTCTTATCAAACACAAGAAGAATCAATGCTCAATAATTGTGTAATAATGAAGAAGACAAAGAGAATGTTGGGAGAATACAAAAGTGGCGGCTGGTTCTCTATTTCAAATTGTCAACCGTGTGAAACAACGAGAAACCCTAGGAGCTATTATAGCTCCATTTAATTAAGTATTACATCTTGGCAACTTTGGCCCCTAGACTATTACAAAAAAACAAACTACATGGAAATAAATACAAGACTAAATATAAAGACAATAATTATTACAAACCAACTCCCTATGATCAAAATAAAATGTCTAACAATCTCCCCCTTTTCGATCATTTAGGAGGTCCTGGAACTCTGGCATGATCCGTAGATTCTCGGAGTCCAAGGATGACGTCGAAGCGTCTTGTCACTTGTCTCAAATGTAGCCGTTCGTTCAGGAGTTCAATGCCGCTGAGGGTGTCCTGAATCTCCCTTGGTGAGCACCTTTGTTGTGGATTTGGTTGAGCGTCAAAGTCTTGAACTTTCTGTGTAAGCGCAGCTCGAACCAATCTGAGTGTACCATCAGAGTAACAGGGAAGATCCTCAAAGCGCATGAACCTTTTGTAGCCCTTGTGATTGACAAACATGACACCCGGTCCTCCTCTGAAAATAACTCTGTAAGCCGGATGGTGGGCTAGAAGGAAGCTATCCTGTTCCGGTGCTCGTAGGCCCACCTTAACCATCGCGCTCTCGATCGCCATCTGGAAGTCTCTTAGGAACATTATGATCGAGCTGCGGTTCATGCTTCGTACCAGGGCACCTACAGCAGTCATGTGGGTTAGACGTTTCCTGATGCGATTTTTTAAGCTGTTGTGAAGGAACTCAACGTCATCCGCACTTATGAAGTCCAGGTCATTTTCAAAAATGTCATCTCCCGTACCATCTTCTCTTTCTACTTGGTAGGAGGGATAGTAGACTTTGGCTCTTTTGCACATGGTTATTGTTTTGAGCTTCTTAATCTTTGATTTTGACACCTTTGACCTTCTTTCCCAGTGCATCAGTTGGTAGTATTCGGCCTGTTCAGCTTTGGAGACAATTGTAAGTTCCATGAGAAGGCGTCGGCTGAAGGATCCAGGCTTCTTTCTGAATACCATCTTAAATCTTTCTTCAAGGTACGGGTTCTGAAACTGCTCCAGGGGAAACTTCTGCAAGAATTCTTTAAGGCCTTGAACGGGGGGTTCTTCGATTTCGTCCTTTTTGGCTTCAAGAAGCTTTATGATAGCCCCCCGCCATTCTTGTCGCATTTTTTCTTTTTCTTCCTGAGGCAGAGTTTGAACCTTTCCTTTTGTGTAATGGTCCACCCAGAATAAATCATCTTTTCTGTAAACACCAGGGCCTTCCGGAGTTTCATCGAAGCAGTCGACCCTTTTGGTTTGGGAGGGACCTGGAAGTTCGGTTTGTTGGACTGGAGGAGGGCTTGGAGATCTTGGAGGGCTAAGGACAATATGGGATTCTTTTTGTGACAGGGGAGCTTGGATTGATGAAAGGATTTCTTCTTGATGGGCTCGTGGTGGTGAGTTCAGGAAGTCAAAGGAAGAGGATGAGGATTTTTTCGTTGGAGATTCAAGCTCAGGCTTAGGAATAAGTAGGGGTTCGTTGTCGTCGATGTCGGAATCTGAATCAGAAACCAAGATGATTTCAACTTTCTCGTGAGCTTCCTCAAATTCTACCATAGCTGTCATTGGATCCAGTGGAGCTGGACCCTCGACCATGGGCTTGTCTTCTATTAAGAGATATTCCTGAGCCTCCTTTCCCTGTTCCCCTGACCACTTGAATTCTGACCCCTCAGCGGTCTCTGCTCCCCCTAAATACATGACGGGTTCCTCATGTTGAACCTTTCGCCTTTTCTCCCCCTCATGACGATCAGGTTCGTTCTGATCGTCATGTTTTCGCTTTGGTGCCTCTGCTTGAGTGCGGCACTGGAGTTCTATAACAGCCGACTCTAGGCGATCCATTCTTGAATTCAGCTGTTCTTGGACTTGCAGAATGAGGCGGTTAAGTGCATCAATTTTGTCTGACAGCTCTGAAATCTGAGTTTGAACTGAATGGGAACCTGGTGGGGGGCCAGCCTCGGAAGCGACACCCTTACCCTTGATTAGTGAGAGTAGGGCGGTGTGACGTTCCTCGGCGGCTTCCCTTTGGGCGTCCAGGTCAGCCCGGGTAATCACACCGGCAGCACGTAAAGCTGCCGTTAACATCTCCAAATTGATTGGGAGATGACCGGAAGTGGATGGCGTTGATGGAGCCACTTCCGGTCTTCCTTCCGTCATCTCTGGCTCCTGAATAGGATGCGCAGATCCAGAAGTTCGAGGAGCTGCCACGAAGGCAGCTCTTGGGGATGCCACGGAGGCATCGTGCTGTGTCTGTGTTATGGGGGATGGAATCGTGATGGAATGAATGGCGGTCACTTGGGGAGGAGTGTGACCTCTTTCAACACCGCCACTCTTCGAATGAGAGGGCGATGGAGTATGTGGTAGAACCCCGTGAAATGAAGTGGTTTCCCTTTGAGGGGAAACCAAGTGAGTGGTGGGGGTGAGTTCGACCGTTGGACGGACGGTCTTATAGAGAGGAGTCCGGCTTATAGGGCTTAGTGCACCCTCAGATTGTATCTCCCTCGCTCTCACAATAGAGACGGTTCTTTCTGAATCCGCCGTCTCTGCCGTCTCACCTCTTGCTTCCTCCCTTACAATGACAGTCTCCCCCTCACCCATACCCAGAGGTTGCGGAACATCCACCTTAACTCCGTCATGCTCACTCAAACTTGCCTCACCTTCGGATTGGTTAGTCTCAGATGGTTCCGACTGAGACTCATCCGGATAACTCTCCTGAATATACTCCCTTACCCGCTCCATGCCCCTTGATCTCATTAGTAGAGACAAAGGTATTTTCATTACTGGCATTGTCGGGGCCCCCTTTGGCAGAGTTAACTTCTGTATCGCCACGGTGGGGTAGACGTCTGCCTCCGGACGCTCATGGATATCATCGTCTTGGTCCCTAGCATATTGTATTATGAGATGTAGAAATCGCTGTAGAGGAATATACTTTCTGCCTTTCTTTGTGCTCCTCTCTACATGGACTCTTCGTAATTCTTCGAATAAGAAAGCAGCATAGTCCACATGTCGGTCAAAGGCAAAGCCTGTGAACATGGCTAGTACCTGAGCCAACGCTGAGTCATGTCCGGAATGCTTGGCGGTGAAGCATTTGTTAAGCACATCAAACGGTATCCGCCAGTGGGATTGAAGGTTCTTTGTGCGGAAGTCTGATGGTTTAGAAAGAGGGCCATCATAACCCAGAGTTTGAATGTCAGAAAGGGTTTCGGGAATGGAAGGATTTGGGTCAAAGTGTTCACGGGTGGGAAGGTAGAATTCAGGTGGTAGGTGAAGGATGTGGCGGATGGCAGATATAGTGACTTTGACTAGAACACAGTCAATGGTGGATGTGAAATGAGGTTCGGGGTCAGACAGATATTTTAACCTGTTCCAGAATTGTTGGAGATAGATCTGGGGAACAGCTATGGCGGTGGATAAGGCATAGTAGATGGGATGGCAAGTGAGGATGTCGAATGCTAGGGTTTGGGGTTCTTTAGAGAGGATGGAAACGTCGACTTGCCAGTTATGTGGAATGAACTCGACAAACTCGGCGCTGGGGAGAATGAATTCTTCTGGGAGTTGGGCGTTGTTGTTTGGAATGGGGTACGGTGAGAATAACTGCGGGTTCCATCATCCTGCAAAGTGCAACAGAGTTAGAATAATAAGACTTGAGATGATAATGCATTGATGTGAAGTCTAGATGAGTGTGAAATAGAAACTGTCTGATCTGTTTAGCATCGGGTCTTTATTAGTAGAATAATGTTCTACTATGAAAGTCCAAAGTCAATCGTTAAGAGACCGATGTTAGATAAGACCTTTTCACTCAAACACTAATCCTAACTCTAATCAATGGTGCACTGTGATGAAAATATTTTTGTAATTTTTTTAAAGTTATATAAAAATGCAAAAATGGAAAAATGAAAAAAAATTTAAAAAAATGCGAAGTGTTGGATTTCGGATGGACCGAATTCGGATGAACAGTGTCACCGAATTCGGATCAGGCCGAAATCCGGACGATGCATGAATGGTATGAAGTTGTCCGAATTTGGATGAGGTGACAATAGAGACCGAATTCGGATGATGGTCCGAAGTACATGGAATGGAATATATGCTGGTGGTCCGAATTCGGATGGTTCATGAAACATGATCCGAATTCGGATGTGGACTAAAGTGGATGAATGCAATGATATTGGAAGGGCCGGATTTCGGATGGTATCCAGAATTCCGATGGGAACCGAATTCGGATATCATCCGAATTCGGATGAACAGTGGATGGAAAATGTAACTTAACTTATAAAAATAATGAACAATGTTGAACAACTGTTGAAGAGCCGAATTCGGATGCACAGTGATCCGAGTTCGGATGCACAGTGATCCGAGTTCGGATAAACAGTTGTCAAAATTTTGAGAAATTGTCTAAGGGACACATCCGAATTCGGTGCTAGGTCCGAATTCGGATGCGTCCGAAATGCAACAGTTCATTAAATGCAGTTCATGCAACATGCAACGTGAACAGTGGTGATTTTGACAAAAATGCATAAAATTACAGATCCTAAGCTAAAAGAACTTAAGGAACATTTTATCTAACTATTACTAACTAAAAAACACACATTAAAGTACCTAAAATTAAGAAAAACCGAGAAGAAAAACTATGTAAAAAATTGAAAATCAAACTCACAATATAGTATGTTAAACACTGAAATAAAGATAGAAATGGTTTACCTGGAAGTGCCGTAGATGAAAAACACAAGAAAAACGAAAGAAAACGGTGGTCCAAAAGCTTGAATCGTTAGAAATGGTGGTTCGTGGGCGATGGCTGTCGACGGGAAGGAAGGAAGAAGAGAAGAAGAAAATATCTTGGAAGTGAAGAAATTGACCGTTGACCCTCATATTTAATCTCGACCGGGTCGGGTCAGAGGATCCGCGTTCAACAGTCATTTGGGCCGCCGGTTTCATTACTCAACACACACACAACTTTAATAACATTTGGGCTTTAAATGAAAATAATTAAAAAAAAACATTTTACACAAAAATTTTGGCCCAATAACAAACTCTTTTTGTATTTTTCTATGAATCAAACAAACAAACTAAGACAACAAAAAATATTTTTGGTGTTTTCTTTGAACTTTTAAATTAAGAGAAAATAAAATAAAATAAAATAAAGTAAACTAAAATATTTTTGGCTTTTTGATAAATTTGAAAGTTAAATTCTTTTTGGGATTTTCTGACCTATTAAATTACTCTAAAAATTAAATAAAACTAAGACCAACCTAAAATTTAAAATTAAACTACAAGCAAATTAAAAAGAAACACAGAGTTATAACAATTAAAATCCTAGCTATACTCCCCCTCAAATAAATACCGGTTCTTTTCCTTCTCTTTTTCAGATTGAAACTCGACAACCCTTTTTAGCCTTACAAACACAGACAAACCTGGATATTATTTGCATCCCACTCCATAATGAACAATTCACACAGCAATTTGTCAGGATCATTAATTATTAAGAATATACACAGATAAGGAAATATTGAGTTTCAATATTGTGACACAATCCTTAAATTTAAATAGCAGATATTTTCTTAAAATAAATGAATTTCAATCATGATAGATTGAAATAGAATTTATTTAAGAGAATATCTGATATTTAATTGGAAGGAGGATTCAACATGCCGATATGAGACACTAAAAACTGAAAACGAGGTTCGTCTAAAGCTTTAGTAAATATATCCGCAAGTTGATATTCCGTGCCGACAAAATACAACTCAATGGTTCCCTTTTCTACGTGATCTTTAATAAAATGGTACCTGATATCTATGTGTTTTGTTCGAGAGTGCTGCACGGGATTGCAAGAGATGGCAATTGCACTTCGAGAATCACAGTAAATTGGGATATTGGTGAGTGAGAATCCATAATCGCGTAATTGTGTTCTCATCCACAGCACTTGAGAGCAACAGCTTGCAGCTGCTACATACTCAGCCTCAGCTGTAGATGTGGAAACACAATTCTGCTTTTTGGAAGACCAACTCACCGGTCTATCTCCTAAAAACTGAATTCCTCCTGACGTGCTTTTTCTGTCAACTCTACAACCTGCAAAATCAGCATCTGAAAACGCGGTAAGATCGAAATCGGTTCCCTTTGGATACCATAGACCAAGTTCGGGTGTACCCTTAAGATAACGAAAAATGCGTTTTACCGCAGTTAGGTGTGAATCTTTTGGATCGGCCTGAAATCTAGCACAAAGACATGTTGAAAACACTATATCTGGCCTACTGGCAGTCAAGTATAGTAAGGATCCTATCATCCCTCTGTAAGTTGTATTATCGACACTTTTCCCGCAAGGATCGGTGTCTAACTTACAGTTGGAGGCCATGGGAGTTGCGATACTCGTGCAAGAGTCTAACTTATACTTCTTGAGGATGTCAAGAGTATATTTCGACTGGTTCACAAAAATCTCATCCCCAAGTTGTTTGACTTGTAATCCGAGGAAAAAGTTCATTTCCCCCATAATACTCATCTCGAACCTGGACTCCATTAGGGCTGAAAAATCCTTACAAAAATTATTGTGAGTAGATCCAAATATAATATCGTCGACATATATTTGTACTAGCATTATATGTGGGCCTTCCCTTTTAGTGAACAGAGTTGTGTCCACTACACCTTTATAGAAACCGGCAGAAATAAGGAAATTTGAGAGACTATCATACCATGCTCGAGGTGCTTGTTTTAAACCATAGAGGGCATTATCTAACACATAAACATGGTCGGGTTTATGTGCATCAACAAAGCCTTGTGGTTGTTCAACATAGACCTCCTCGTTAAGTTCACCGTTTAGAAAGGCAGTCTTGACGTCCATTTGGTACACTTTGAAATCTTTGTGTGCCGCATACGCCAAGAAGATTCTGATTGCTTCGATCCGTGCAACTAGAGCGAAGGTCTCGTCATAATCTATCCCTTCTTGTTGTCGGTAGCCTTTGGCAACAAGTCTTGCTTTATTCCTTATTACAATGTTGTTCTCATCTCGTTTGTTCTTAAAGATCCACTTTGTTCCGATGACTGTACGGTCTTTTGGTTTGGGAACTAACCGCCATACTCTTAGCTGTTCAAACTGGTTGAGTTCCTGTTGCATTGCAACTATCCAATCTGGATCTGTTAGGGCTTCATCCACACGAGCGGGCTCTATCATACTCAGGAATGATGCGAAGAGGCATTCATTAGCAGATGCCCTATGAGTTTGGACTCCTGTTGATACATCACCAATGATTTGATCTATTGGGTGACTTCGGCTCCATTTGATCTCATGTGGAAGGGGTGCTCGGGATGGAACTTCTGTGGTTAATGTGGGGATGGATGCAGATTCATGGTCAATGGTTTCAAATGATGGTACCACTGGTTCCGGTTCGATTCCCGAGTGTTCAGGTGAAGGAAGAATGGCTGGTATTATATGTGAGGGTATTATAGGAGTAGATTCAACTGCGGATGTGTCGGTGGATGATGTAGATGGATGAGGGTATGTTGATGAAGATGGAGCAGAGAAACTTTGAGGCGCAGTTGAACTGGAAGGATCACCTACATTATTGACAACATTAGAAACACTAGCGTTAGGACCGAAAAATTCAACATAGAAATGATCAAATAAATTAACCAAATCAGAAGAGGAAAAAGAAATGGGGTTATTGGAAGAGTCTCCAGGCATTTGAGTAATGCGTGGTCCTGATTGATCAACTTTGGGTGCCAGTTCAGCCAACTCATCAAATGTGACGTGCACACTTTCATTGACTGTTCTGGTTCGGGTATTGAATGCGCAATACGCCTTCGAGTTGGATGAGTATCCAATGAAGATCGCTTCGTCCGCCTTTTCGTTAAATTTCCCGAGGTTGTCTTTGTCATTCAGCACATAGCACCTGCAACCAAATACACGTAAGTACTTGATAAATGGTACTTTATTCAAAAAGTGTTGGTAAGGAGTTTTGTTAAAGCGCTTATGGATAATGGAGCGATTTTGTGTGTAGCATGCTGTTGATACGGCTTCGGCCCACAAGAACGGAGGTAGCTTCGTGAATGTGAGCATTGTACGAGCGGCTTCCACAGGCGTACGGTTATGCCTTTCCACGACCCCATTTTGTTGAGGTGTTCGAGCAGCAGAGTATTGATGCTGAATACCTTTGGATCGAAGGAAGCCCTCAACTACCAAGTTCTTGAACTCCGTGCCGTTATCCGATCTGATTGATTGCACTGACAGCTGCTGTTGGGTCTCGACACTCTTGATAAAATCTACGATTTCTTGAGCTGTCTCATCCTTGGAACGCAAGAACCTGACCCAGGTATATCCAGAATAATCATCAACGATAACCAACACATATCGTTTTCCATTTATGCTTTGAGTCCTCATTGATCCGCATAAATCCATATGAAGTAACTCCAATACTCTTTTTGTTGATGGTTCGGGCTTTGGTTTGTGAGATGATCGTTTCATTTTTCCTTTCTCACAAGCTCCACACAGATGGTCCTTTTCGTAGCGCAATTCAGGAAGACCTTTAACCAATTGTTTCGCAGCAAGCTTGTTGATATTATCTGTTGGTACCCCTGTGTGACGATAGCAGTCTATGTGATCCTACATTGTGGTTTTAGCAAGTGTTTGTTATATATGTTTATTTATGGTTGATATTTTTTATTGTTTGTGTGTTTGAACTTGATGTAACGTATTACAAGAAGTTCAAACATAAAGGTCAAAGATAAAATCAATCATAAGGTAAAAACTTAAGGTTCAATACTAAGTTGAGTATGTGAAATAGTAGATTCGAATTTATATAAGGTTTGACATTCGAATCTGTCTCAGATTCGAATGTAGACCAGATTCGAATGTAGGCAGATTCGAGAGGGTCAATGAGGATAAACTCGAATGGGCCTTGGGCCGGATTCGAGTTTAGCCCATGACAGACTCGAATTAGCCTCTATAATTAGGGATAGACTCGAATAATTATCAGACTTTTTGCAGAATTCGAGAGTGATTAAGCAAAAGGCAATCTCGAGTTTATCATCAGTGTTAGTGCCGTTTCGGAGAGAATCAGTTTGTAGGATCGTTCGTGTGTCGTTCGTTCAGCTTCTGATAGTCTCCGTGTTTCTGTTTGAGAGTTGTTTCCGTCTACCCGTTAACGAGGATTCCGCACTCGTTGACGGTTCCGCGTCTAGATAGATCTCATAGTGGTAGACCTTACAAGTGGTATCAGAGCCTAAGGGGTGTTCTTGGTGTTCTTCGTGTTCATCAAAATATATCCTAGGTTTCTTGACGCTTTTGGACGGTTTTTCTCTCAAAATCGTGGTTTTTTCGTGTTCGTCGAGCTTAGCAAATAGTAATCCGGGAAATACTTTGTGGTTTTCACGTTTTTGATCGAAATCAATATTTTTCATTGTAAAAATATTGATTTAATCTGCAAAACGTTAAAAAATCAAAGTATTAGCCGTTTTTCGAGTTTGCGGCGCTCGAATCTATTAAGGGTAATTAGGGTTATACTTAGTTTCGAGTCTAACCAAATACGCTCCTTTCGAGTCTGATACAGAGGGTTTCGAATCTACTTCGAGTTTGTGCTTCATTCGAATAGGGTCTCGAGTCTACTTACATTCGAGTTTAATTCGAGTTTGGTCTAGTATCGAATACGGTTCGAATCTGCTGTGACTTCGAGTTTGTCTGACCTTCGAATCTGAGGACTTTTCGAATCTGACATAATTTTGAGTTTAATTGGATTATAACACTTAATCGAATTTAATCCCAAATAAATTGGAATCTGATTATATTCGAATCTACCTAGATTCGAATGAATTAATTCAAATTAGTTTCGAATTAAATTCATTAAGTTCAATTCAATTACTTTCGAAAAGATGTCAAATCTTCAAAAATTCCTGGAAATGGACCACGAGGTCGGGAAGGCAAACGCTCCGCCTAAGCTGATGAAAATCAAGGATTATTACTAGTGGAAAGATCGGTTTACCGATTTCGTGCGTTTTAATGACATGCGCATGTGGGTGTGTATCGACGAAGGATATATTCCACCAGTTTCTGAAGTTGAAGGTCGTCAGAAAGTCTTATCATACCAAATGATGAAGGAGGATGATAAGAAATTGTATGAAGCCGAAAACAAAGCTTTCTCGATAATCCGAATGGCTTTGCCTCAGGATATACTGCACACATTTAGGACTCAAAAGACGTCGAAGGAACTTTGGGAGTCTCTAGAGAAGAGGTGTGAGGGTAATCCTAGGGTTCGTAGAAAGCGTACAGAGCTGTTGAAACAACAGTTTGCGATTTTCAAGGCGTTAAAGGATGCACAGCTGGATGATATCATCACCCGGTTCTATCATCTGTTGACAGAACTTGAAAGTCACGGGATTGAGTATACTGACACTGACAAGAACAACAAGCTTCTTGATGCCTTACCAGCCAAATGGGCTATGTATGTGGCAATGATCAAGCTGAATGAAGACAAGTATTATACTCAATCTCTGGATGATATTGTGGGAACGTTGCGGGCATATCACTTCGAGCTACTGAAGGCCGAAACTGATTACGAACAAGACCAGAATCCAGAAATGTATTTTGGAAAGTCAACTAAACCTTCTGCGACCGCCGATCTGAAGACTGCTACAGCGTTTTTCACCGGAGAAACGTCGTCACCAGCAGAAACTGATGACACATTGAGTAGAGCGTTCTTAGGATTAGGAAGATCGGAAGAACCGCAGCCTCAAGTACAACAGGCATCGACATCTCAGAGCTATTCGAAGATGCCCGTGAGCGCAAAATCAGCGGAAGAACATTTGAATCTGCTTGCTTCTTTTGTGGCCGCGTACGACAATTGTGTTCAGGGGAAGATTAACGATCCTGCTCTCTGGGATGAGGACTATGATCAGGTCGACCCTGATGATCTTGAGGAGATGGACCTCAAATGGCAACTGGCCATGGTAACCTAACGGGTTAAGAGATTCATCAAGAGAACTGGGAGGAATTTGACGATGAACAACAAAGGGATTGGATTTGATAAGTCCAAGGTAAAGTGCTATAACTGTCAAGGTCTGGGACACTTCGCCAGAGAATGTTAGAGGCCGAAGGTAGAAACGTATCAAGGGCAGAATCAGCATCAGGGACAGTATCAGAATCAGTGTCAACAACGATATCTTCCGAGTTCATCTGCCGGTCAAGCCAACCTAGCTGGTCTACTATCCAATGTCACTTCAGACAGACAGCTAGATGGTACGTATGACTGGAGCTCACATCCTAGCTATACTCCCCCTCAAATAAATACCGGTTCTTTTCCTTCTCGTTTTCAGATTGAAACTCGACAACCCTTTTTAGCCTTACAAACACAGACAAACCTGGATATTGTTTGCATCCCACTCCATAATGAACAATTCACACAGCAATTTGTCAGGATCATTAATTATTAAGAATATACACAGATAAGGAAATATTGAGTTTCAATTTTGTGACACAATCCTTAAATTTAAATAGCAGATATTTTCTTAAAATAAATGAATTTCAATCATGATAGACTGAAATAGAATTTATTTAAGAGAATATCTGATATTTAATTGGAAGGAGGATTCAACATGCCGATATGAGACACTAAAAACTGAAAACGAGGTTCGTCTAAACCTTTAGTAAATATATCCGCAAGTTGATATTCCGTGCCGACAAAATACAACTCAATGGTTCCCTTTTCTACGTGATCTTTAATAACATGGTACCTGATATCTATGTGTTTTGTTCGAGAGTGCTGCACGGGATTGCAAGAGATGGCAATTGCACTTCGAGAATCACAGTAAATTGGGATATTGGTGAGTGAGAATCCATAATCGCGTAATTGTGTTCTCATCCACAGCACTTGAGAGCAACAGCTTGCAGCTGCTACATACTCAGCCTCAGCTGTAGATGTGGAAACACAATTTTGCTTTTTGGAAGACCAACTCACCGGTCTATCTCCTAAAAACTTAATTCCTCCTGACGTGCTCTTTCTGTCAACTCTACAACCTGCAAAATCAGCATCTGAAAACGCGGTAAGATCGAAATCGGTTCCCTTTGGATACCATAGACCAAGTTCGGGTGTACCCTTAAGATAACGAAAAATGCGTTTTACCGCAGTTAGGTGTGATTCTTTTGGGTCGGCCTGAAATCTAGCACAAAGACATGTTGAAAACACTATATCTGGCCTACTGGCAGTCAAGTATAGTAAGGATCCTATCATCCCTCTGTAAGTTGTATTATCGACACTTTTCCCGCAATGATCGGTGTCTAACTTACAGTTGGAGGCCATGGGAGTTGCGATACTCGTGCAAGAGTCTAACTTATACTTCTTGAGGATGTCAAGAGTATATTTCGACTGGTTCACAAAAATATCATCCCCAAGTTGTTTGACTTGTAATCCGAGGAAAAAGTTCATTTCCCCCATCATACTCATCTCGAACCTGGACTCCATTAGGGCTGAAAAATCCTTACAAAAATTATTGTCAGTAGATCCAAATATAATATCGTCGAGATATATTTGTACTAGCATTATATGTTGGCCTTCCCTTTTAGTGAACAGAGTTGTGTCCACTACACCTTTATTGAAACCGGCAGAAATAAGGAAATTTGAGAGACTATCATACCATGCTCGAGGTGCTTGTTTTAAACCATAGAGGGCTTTATCTATCACATAAACATGGTCGGGTTTATGTGCATCAACAAAGCCTTGTGGTTGTTCAACATAGACCTCCTCGTTAAGTTCACCGTTTAGAAAGGCAGACTTGACGTCCATTTGGTACACTTTGAAATCTTTGTGTGCCGCATACGCCAAGAAGATTCTGATTGCTTCGATCCGTGCAACTAGAGCGAAGGTCTCGTCATAATCTATCCCTTCTTGTTGTCGGTAGCCTTTGGCAACAAGTCTTGCTTTATTCCTTACTACAATGTTGTTCTCATCTCGTTTGTTCTTAAAGAACCACTTTGTTCCGATGACTGTACGGTCTTTTGTTTTGGGAACTAACCGCCATACTCTTAGCTGTTCAAACTGGTTGAGTTCCTGTTGCATTGCAACTATCCAATCTGGATCTGTCAGGGCCTCATCCACACGAGCGGGCTCTATCATACTCAGGAATGATGCGAAGAGGCATTCATTAGCAGATGCCCTACGAGTTTGGACTCCTGTTGATACATCACCAATGATTTGATCTGTTGGGTGACTTCGGCTGCATTTGATCTCATGTGGAAGGGGTGCTCGGGATGGAACTTCTGTGGTTAATGTGGGGATGGATGAAGATTCATGGTCAATGGTTTCAAATGATGGTACCACTGGTTCCGGTTCGATTCCCGAGTGTTCAGGTGAAGGAAGAATGGTTGGTATTATATGTGAGGGTATTATAGGAGTAGATTCAACTGCGGATGTGTCGGTGGATGATGTAGATGGATGAGGGTATGTTGATGAAGATGGAGCAGAGAAACTTTGAGGCGCAGTTGAACTGGAAGGATCACCAACATTATTGACAACATTAGAAACACTAGCTTTAGGACCGAAAAATTCAACATAGAAAGGATCAAATAAATTAACCAAATTAGAAGCGGAAAAAGAAATGGGGTTATTGGAAGAGTCTCCAGGCATTTGAGTAATGCGTGGTCCTGATTGATCAACTTTGGGTGCCAGTTCAGCCAACTGGTCAAATGTGACGTGCACACTTTCATTGACTGTTCTGGTTCGGGTATTGAATGCGCAATACGCCTTCGAGTTGGATGAGTATCCAATGAAGATCGCTTCATCCGCCTTTTCGTTAAATTTCCCGAGGTTGTCTTTGTCATTCAGCACATAGCACCTGCAACCAAATACACGTAAGTACTTGATAAATGGTACTTTATTCAAAAAGATTTGGTAAGGAGTTTTGTTAAAGCGCTTATGGATAATGGAGCGATTTTGTGTGTAGCATGCTGTTGATACGGCTTCGGCCCACAAGAACGGAGGTAGCTTCGTGAATGTGAGCATTGTACGAGCGGCTTCCACAGGCGTACGGTTACGCCTTTCCACGACCCCATTTTGTTGAGGTGTTCGAGCAGCAGAGTATTGATGCTGAATACCTTTGGATCGAAGGAAGCCCTCAACTACCAAGTTTTTGAACTCCGTGCCGTTATCCGATCTGATTGATTGCACTGACAGCTGCTGTTGGGTCTCGACACTCTTGATAAAATCTACGATTTCTTGAGCTGTCTCATCCTTGGAACGCAAGAACCTGACCCAGGTATATCCAGAATAATCATCAACGATAACCAACACATATCGTTTTCCATTTATGCTTTGAGTCCTCATTGATCCGCATAAATCCATATGAAGTAACTCCAATACTCTTTTTGTTGATGGTTCGGGCTTTGGTTTGTGAGATGATCGTTTCATTTTTCCTTTCTCACAAGCTCCACACAGATGGTCCTTTTCGTAGCGCAATTCAGGAAGACCTTTAACCAATTGTTTCGCAGCAAGCTTGTTGATATTATCTGTTGGTACACCCTGTGTGACGATAGCAGTCTATGTGATCCTACATTGTGGTTTTAGCAAGTGTTTGTTATATATGTTTATTTATGGTTGATATTTTTTATTGTTTGTGTGTTTGAACTTGATGTAACGTATTACAAAAAGTTCAAACATAAAGGTCAAAGATAAAATCAATCATAAGGTAAAAACTTAAGGTTCAATACTAAGTTGAGTATGTGAAATAGTAGATTCGAATTTATATAAGGTTTGACATTAGAATCTGTCTCAGATTCGAATGTAGACCAGATTCGAATGTAGGCAGATTCGAGAGGGTCAATGAGGATAAACTCGAATGGGCCTTGGGCCGGATTCGAGTTTAGCCCATGACAGACTCGAATTAGCCTCTATAATTAGGGATAGACTCGAATAATTATCAGACTTTTTGCAGAATTCGAGAGTGATTAAGTAAAAGGCAATCTCGAGTTTATCATCAGTGTTAGTGCCGTTTCGGAGAGAATCAGTTTGTAGGATCGTTCGTGTGTCGTTCGTTCAGCTTCTGATAGTCTCCGTGTTTCTGTTTGAGAGTTGTTTCCGTCTACCCGTTAACGAGGATTCCGCACTCGTTGACGGTTCCGCGTCTAGATGGATCTCATAGTGGTAGACCTTACAAGTGGTATCAGAGCCTAAGGGGTGTTCTTGGTGTTCTTCGTGTTCATCAAAATATATCCTAGGTTTCTTGACGCTTTTGGACGGTTTTTCTCTCAAAATCGTGGTTTTTTCGTGTTCGTCGAGCTTAGCAAATAGTAATCCGGAAAATACTTTGTGGTTTTCACGTTTTTGATCGAAATCAATATTTTTCATTGTAAAAATATTGATTTAATCTGCAAAACGTTAAAAAATCAAAGTATTAGCCGTTTTTCGAGTTTGCGGCGCTCGAATCTATTAAGGGTAATTAGGGTTATACTTAGTTTCGAGTCTAACCAAATACGCTCCTTTCGAGTCTGATACAGAGGGTTTCGAATCTACTTCGAGTTTGTGCTTCATTCGAATAGGGTCTCGAGTCTACTTACATTCGAGTTTAATTCGAGTTTGGTCTAGTATCGAATACGGTTCGAATCTGCTGTGACTTCGAGTTTGTCTGACCTTCGAATCTGAGGACTTTTCGAATCTGACATAATTTCGAGTTTAATTGGATTATAACACTTAATCGAATTTAATCCCAAATAAATTGGAATCTGATTATATTCGAATCTACCTAGATTCGAACGAATTAATTCAAATTAGTTTCGAATTAAATTCATTAAGTTCAATTCAATTACTTTCGAAAAGATGTCAAATCTTCAAAAATTCCTGGAAATGGACCACGAGGTCGGGAAGGCAAACGCTCCGCCTAAGCTGATGAAAATCGAGGATTATTACTAGTGGAAATATCGGTTTACCGATTTCGTGCGTTTTAATGACATGCGCATGTGGGTGTGTATCGACGAAGGATATATTCCACCAGTTTCTGAAGTTGAAGGCCGTCAGAAAGTCTTATCATACCAAATGATGAAGGAGGATGATAAGAAATTGTATGAAGCCGAAAACAAAGCTTTCTCGATAATCCGAATGGCTTTGCCTCAGGATATACTGCACACATTTAGGACTCAAAAGACGTCGAAGGAACTTTGGGAGTCTCTAGAGAAGAGGTGTGAGGGTAATCCTAGGGTTCGTAGAAAGCGTACAGAGCTGTTGAAACAACAGTTTGCGATTTTCAAGGCGTTAAAGGATGCACAGCTGGATGATATCATCACCCGGTTCTATCATCTGTTGACAGAACTTGAAAGTCACGGGATTGAGTATACTGACACTGACAAGAACAACAAGCTTCTTGATGCCTTACCAGCCAAATGGGCTATGTATGTGGCAATGATCAAGCTGAATGAAGACAAGTATTATACTCAATCTCTGGATGATATTGTGGGAACATTGCGGGCATATCACTTCGAGCTACTGAAGGCCGAAACTGATTACGAACAAGACCAGAATCCAGCAATGTATTTTGGAAAGGCAACTAAACCTTCAGCGACCGCCGATCTGAAGACTGCTACAGCGTTTTTCACCAGAGAAACGTCGTCACCAGCAGAAACTGATGACATATTGAGTAGAGCGTTCTGAGGATTAGGAAGATCGGAAGAACCGCAGCCTCAAGTACAACAGGCATCGACATCTCAAAGCTATTCGAAGATGCCCGTGAGCGCAAAATCAGCGGAAGAACATTTGAATCTGCTTGCTTCTTTTGTGGCCGCGTACGGGAATTGTGTTCAGGGGAAGATTAACGATCCTGCTCTCTGGGATGAGGACTATGATCAGGTCGACCCTGATGATCTTGAGGAGATGGACCTCAAATGGCAACTGGCCATGGTAACCCAACGGGTTAAGAGATTCATCAAGAGAACTGGGAGGAATTTGACGATGAACAACAAAGGGATTGGATTTGATAAGTCCAAGGTAAAGTGCTATAACTGTCAAGGTATGGGACACTTCGCCAGAGAATGTCAGAGGCCGAAGATAGAAACGTATCAAGGGCAGAATCAGCATCAGGGACAGTATCAGAATCAGTGTCAACAACGATATCTTCCGAGTTCATCTGCCGGTCAAGCCAACCTAGCTGGTCTACTATCCAATGTCACTTCAGACAGACAGCTAGATGGTACGTATGACTGGAGCTCACATCCAGAATCAAATGCTCGGGCTTCTATGGCTGAAGTCACGGAGACGGGGTGTGAAGGAGAAGAGCAGACCACAAGGGAAAACAGTCCGATGTGGGTGGAAAAGACGAATGATCAGACAGTTCTGGAGTTTGCTGCTCAGATGGCCAACGTGGAATCTGATAACTCAAAGGTTAGTCTGACTTACTCTCTTTTTCATGAATTATGTGTGTTGTGTGTTACTTCTAATGATAGGTTAAATCTAGTCTTAGAATCGCATAAAACCATAACTGCTCAAAATGAGAATTTAAAAATTGAAAACGCTAGCCTAAACGATATTAAGCAAGATCTTAAAGAAAAGCTTAAGGCTGATGCTCAAGACGTAATAGTTCTAAAAGATAAACTGAGTGAGCAGTGTGTTAGGATAGAGCTTATGTATGAGCATGTAGAAGCCTTGACCAAAAACCTTAAAGACAAAGACATAGAGCTAGCTGAAACAAAGGTAAAGGTAGCAGAGGCAAACAGTAAGCTAGAGAAGTTTAGGAATTCAAGCCTAAACCTAGGAAAAGTTTTAGATGCCCAAAGACAATCTAAAAAGCCCGTAGGTCTAGGATTTCATGAAATTCCTCCACCTTTTAATGCAAACTATGTGCCTCAGCCTCAGGAGAAGACTGTCAAATCAGTAGACTTAGAGGACACACCTGAACCTAAATCTGAGCCTATGGTAGAAAATACACCTAAGGTGGCTGACACAACCGTCAAGATTAAGAAAGTCAAATTTGTGACTTTCTCTAGTGAAACACCTGCAGGAAAACATAAAATTGATTGGGCTGATCAGGACGATGAGCCAGTCGCCATAGATGTACATAAGGACCAAGACACTAGTGAGACACCTAAGTCTAAGGGCTCACAAAAGAAGCCAATAGACAAAATGTCATGCTTTAGATGTCACGAGAGGGGGCATGTGGCTTCTACTTGTCCACATAGGAAAGTTGATATGACACCTAAGACAGTGAAGCCAGAACAGCCTAAACCCTCAACAAGTGTGGCGAGCACTAGTGGTTCTCAGAGTCCCGAGAAAACTGTGCAGGCTGCACCAAAACAAGTTGTGAAACAATCACCGGTTAAGGTTGGACCAAAAGAAGTGGTTAGGACAAATTCACCGAATCGTGTCATTAATCAATCTAGGTCAGCACCTCAACAAGTCTATAGGAGCACAACACCTAGCAGGTCACACACTCCAGTTAGGTCACATACTCCCGTTAGACATTATGCACCGGTAAGAGCGCTCAGGGATCACAATCCGAAATGCAATATAATAGGAATTTTTCTAGACCTCCACAACAAATGCCTACTCAAAGGCAGAGAGAGAATTTAAATCACTCGCCACCACAACAAACTCCTGTTCATCGACCCAAGTCACCTGAAAGGCGAGATGGGTATTTGAAAGAGTTTCAGTATGTGGACGAGAATGGTATAACCAAGTCAGTTATGGCTTGGGTTCCCCGTGATAACTAACCTATTTTCTTTCATGTGCAGGAGATTACCACAGGTCCACACAACAAATGGTTCGTCGACAGTGGATGCTCCAGGCACATGATGGGGGAAAGAGGTCTGCTTACAGACTTCAAGGGTGGAAATCGGGGGTTTGTATCATTCGCCGGTAACAAAGGAGGAAACATCACGGGTACCGGAGTGGTCACTAATGGGACGATCAAGTTGGACCAAGTTTATCACGTTGATAAACTGGTTCACAATCTCATTAGTGTATCTCAAATCTGTGACAAGAAGAACTCAGTGTTGTTCACCGACACTGAAGCGTTAGTGCTAAAGCCGGGATTCAAGATTCCTGAGGAATGGGTATTGATGCAGGCGCCAAGGAAGAATGACTTGTACATGCTAGATATGAACAAGCCGGAGACTTCGATGGGGCCAATTTGTTTATTATCCAAAGCTTCGGAGACAGAATCGGTATTGTGGCACAGACGCATGGCTCACCTGCATCTAAGGAAGATGAATTACATAACGAAGCATGGGTTGGTGCAAGGTGTGCCTATGAAGAGCTTTCAGTTCGAGGACAAGTGTCTACCATGCAAGAAAGGCAAACAGCATAAGAAGACACACAAGTCCAAGACGCAGAACTCCATAACCACAACATTCGATTTGTTGCACATGGATCTTTTCGGTCCAATCAACAAAAGGAGTATAGGAGGTAGTTGGTTTTGTTTGGTTACCACTGACGATTACTCACGTTTTTCTTGGGTTTTCTTTTTAGGTACAAAGGACGAGACGGCTTCCAAGCTCATCGGGTTCTTAGACCAAGTGGAGAATTCCTACGGAACAAGGGTTAAAAGGCTACGTAGTGATAATGGAACAGAGTTCAAAAACACTGTAATTGGTGTATATTGCCTATCAAAGGGCATCGTGCATCAATTCAGTGCACCATATGAGCCTCACCAAAATGGGGTGGCCGAACGTAAAAATAGGACATTGATTGAGGCTGCAAGGACTATGCTTTCGGATTCAAAGCTTCCTACCATGTTTTGGGGGGAGGCAGTGAATACCGCGTGTCATATTTTAAACCGAGTCCTTACAGTCAAATCTTTGAACAAAACATGTTATGAAATTTTGAATAAACGGCCACCTAATTTAACTGGATTCGAACCGTTTGGGGTACCATGCACTCTTTTGCGAACAAAACATCAACCGAAGTTTGGTGAAAAGGCTGAAGAAGGATACTTCCTAGGTTATGTGCCGAACTCACCAAACAAACAGGTTTTTAACAAAACAAATGGTACGGTTGAGATTGTGTATAACATCGAAGTCACAAGTTATACACATGAACCCCAAACTGGTCCGGAATGGATATTTGACTATGATAAATTATTTGAGTCATTTAACATTCCTTTGGATGATAATGCAGGTACAATCGAAAAGGACATGGCGACGTTGCATCTGAATGACGATGGCCATACCTTTCCGAGGACTACGTTTGAATCCACATCTGAGCCTACTGCGACTGTAGATGGATCTCCAGAAGTTGCTGATCAAGAAGCACCTACCACTGAGAATCAATCTCAAGCATCAAGTTCCAACACTGAGGAAAATGTCCATGAGGAGGAAAATGTAGACATTGAGGCTGTTCCCCCTTTAGGTGAAATAGGATCCAACTTAGGAGATAATCTAAGAGTTGATGAGATAGAGACCTCCAGGATTAACAAGAATCATCCTATAGAGAGCATAGGAAATCCTAACGAGGGTGTGAGGACTAGGAGTAGTTTAAATAACAACACTGTGTTGTTGTCGATGATAAATGACTCCGAGGCATATCACACTTGTCTCTATTCATGTTTCATATCGCAAGTAGAGCCTATGAATGTGCAAATGGCACTTAAGGATAACTCATGGGTTGAAGCGACGCAGGAAGAACTTTCGCAATTTAGGAAACTAGAAGTGTGGGAGTTAGTTCCATTACCTCGAGGAGAAGTTGCAATAGGAACCAAATGGGTTTTGAAGTGCAAGAGAGATGATCGGGGTATAGTCACGCGCAACAAGGCAAGGCTAGTTGTAAAGGGTTTCAACCAAGAGGAGGGAATCGATTACAACGAGGTATTTGCACCAGTAGCAAGGCTGGAAGCCATTAGGTTGTTTCTAGCGTTTGCCTCCTTCAAGGGCTTTAAGGTATATCAATTGGATGTTAAGAGTGCTTTCCTGTATGGGAAAGTGAAGGAGTTGGTGTATGTAGAACAACCGCCCGGATTTACAGATCCAAAATATCTTGATAGAGTATATCGTTTAGATAAGGCTCTATATGGATTGCATCAGGCACCAAGGGCGTGGTATGAGACTCTATCCAACCATTTATTAGAGAACGGGTTTGAAAGGGGTAGCATAGATAGTACTCTGTTTGTTAAGAGGAAGGGAGATCATTTATATTGGTACAAGTGTACGTCGATGATATCATTTTTGGATCATCAGACGAACAAATATGCAAAGATTTCGAGAAGGTGATGAAGTCGAAATTCGAGATGAGTGCTATGGGAGAGTTAAATTTCTTTTTGGGGTTACAAGTTGACCAGAAGAAGGAAGGGATGTTTATCCATCAGACAAAGTGTGTCTATGACATATTGGAACGTTTCGGGATGGAACGAACAAAATTGACTGCCCATTTCAGCACGCCGATTCAAGTGAATCATAATCTCGGACCGGGTACTGAAAGTGATACCGATGTGGATCCGACTTTATATCGGGCCATGATTGGATCACTTATGTATTTAACTGCTTCAAGACCTGACATCATGTTTGCTGTGTGTATTTGTGCTACGTTTCAAGCTAATCCGAAGGAGATGCACATGAAAGCTGTGAAGCGGATTCTACGATACCTCAAGTCGAAACCGAAGATGGGACTTTGGTATCACGCGGAGGGAGATCTAGAGTTGGAGGCGTTCACGGATTCTGATTACGGAGGATGCAGCTTGACGCGCAAATCAACAACTGGAGGTTGTCAGTTCCTAGGAGGGAGATTGGTATCCTGGCAATGCAAGAAACAAACATCGGTAGCCGTGTCAACGTGCGAGGCCGAGTATGTTGCTGCTGGTAGTTGCTGCTCACAGGTTCTGTGGATACAACAACAATTGCGGGATTACGGTTTGGCTTATAATCAAACTCCAATTAGGATAGACAATCAATCTACAATTGCTATAACTAATAATCCAGTTAAACACAACAAAACAAAGCACATAGACATTAGGCATCATTTTATTCGTGATTGTGCTGAAAAGAACTTAATCAAATTGGTAAAAATGGCAACAGAAGATAATAATGCAGATTTATTTACCAAAGCATTTGATAAGTCACGGTTTGAATATTTAATTCAACTAAATGGAATGCGTAACCCAGAGTAATTTGGCCTTAGTAGTAGTTTATTTCCTTTTATAGTAGTAGTATTTCTTTCTTTTTATAGTAAGTTTGCTAATTTAGGATAGTTTCTACATTTAGTAAGTTTCTATTTTGAGTAAGTTAGTGGTTTATCGTATTTTACTGCTATTTCTTTATGAAAAACAAAAGAAAAAAGAGAGAAAATCAAAAAATACAAAAAAAAAAAGAGAATATCAGAAAAAGGAGTTAAGTCTTAGATGCATAGGTTCAAAGTGACGAAAATTAGCACAGTCGTTACAAACTCTAAGTGTTTAGGCTTTCACATATAATGCAACTAAATTCTAAGTGTTATATGTTAGTTTAGTTGGATGTGTTGGTAGGCATAATACATATAGGGAGTCTCAAGGCAAATAAAATATTCAAGAAAAAGTCAAACGTGTCACTAACTTAGATGTATGACCAATCGGTCTTAATTTTTATGTACAAGACATACAAACTTTGAGTCTAAATGAGGTATGCAAACTTTCTGGGGATGTATGGCAACATCAAATACATCTTAAAATGGAAAGAACAGAAAAATCATATAAAATTGAGAGTCGAAAACATGTAACTTTGTTGTACGTAAGTACAGACCTGTTGCCTCTGTTTAGATTCGGGTTAGCAAGATATGTCGCTTTGTTGTACGTCAGTACAGACCTGTCACCGCTGTCTTGCTAGCTTTAAAAATAAACCTTAAGTCAAACTAAGACACTTTGTTGTATGAAAATACAGACCTGTGTCCGATGTTTGTCTTTTAAAGAAAGTTTGCAAATACCAACAAGTTAGAATCTTTGTCTGTGTGCCTTGATCATAAAAGTATGTCTATGTCTGAGTCACGTAAGATAATTTCATGATAAATAAAAATGCCAAGGGATATTCCAAAATGTAGAATGTTTAAAGGGGTAAAATACCAACAATCGGCTAAATGGGTATTTCACGACAAATAATCGAAGGAATCAAAAATGCCTAAGTGTGAAAGTTTAAGTACTGAAAGTGAGTCTCTGACATCGCTATCTGATTGAACCTTTCTTAGACTACACTCATCAAAAAGATTTTGTTTAATGTTTAGCTTAGGTTGTAAATTTTAATAGGTATAGCTTAAGTCTAAGTTAAATTTTTTAGTCAAAATTTTTAGTTTATTTTACTTTACCTTAGTTTATTTTATTTTAGTTTTCTTTTATTTTTATTTTTATTTTTACTTAGGAAAAAGGTCCAAAATTATTGAGGGTGCATTCAAAGTTGGATAAAATAAACACTGCGTGAAAAATCATGTGCTTACGGTAAAAGAGTTGGCATAGTTTATCTTGTTACACAATACCGTTGAAAAGATTGAAATTTCAAAATTTTCGAAATTTTTCTAAGTGTTGGTGCTTTTCGAGTTTAGGACAGACTCGAAACAGGGTCTTCGAATCTGTCAGTAGATTCGAGTCTGGCCATAGACTCGAAGGTTGG
Organism: Centrapalus pauciflorus; assembly: GCA_020465985.1. Classification (NCBI taxonomy): domain Eukaryota; kingdom Viridiplantae; phylum Streptophyta; class Magnoliopsida; order Asterales; family Asteraceae; genus Centrapalus; species Centrapalus pauciflorus. Next base: position 884,705 of record JAANYP010003020.1, read on the forward strand.
TGGTATATATAGGTTAACAGTGAAGTCATTAACTACTTACTGTTTTCGAATCTATATCCTCGAGTCTATCCGGCGATTTCGAATCTATTCCTCGAATCTACCGTTCTTCTCAAAAACGAGATTTTGTCGAGTTTATTGCTAAAGTGTTCGATTCTACTGTTATATCTAGGTACAAACAACTTGGTTGTACAAGATTCATGTAGTTTTATACACCATTTTAGGCAAAATCATTGATTTTTGAAGGTTTATGGGTATAAATCGTGGTTTTCAAAATTACCAAGATTGGACCGATAAATAGTCAAATTAAATGCACATATCTGTGATTAGTAACTAGTAGGACTAATGAATGAAATTTTCTGAGTCCAAAAAGGTTAAAAATCAAGAGATTTGGTGTTGCGTAGGGTCGACTGTTCGAATCTGTTCGTAGATTTTTCGAGTTTGTCAGTAGACTCGAGGAGCCCATGACATTCGAATCTGTCATCAAATTCGAAAAGTGGTTTATTCGAATCTGTCAATTCGAATTTGTCTTTTTATTTGCATTATTTAATTTAAATTTTATTAAACTTGTAGAAATTTGATTGTGTTGGATTTTGTACTTAAACAAGTTCAAAATAAAACAGATTTGAATTTAAACAAGTTTATTGATTTTTAATGAATCTAATAGTTTATTTATTGTGCAGATATGGCTGTACGAGCTTTTGTACCGAAGCATAATATGGTCATTCCCTATGATCATCATATCCCTGAGGCGCAGGGATTTCGTCAAATGATGGATTTTCTTGTTGAATCTAGGATAGCTTTTGCTTTGTCCCATAATATTCAGATTATAATTCCATATGTTCGTCAGTTTTATGATCATCTTCAGGTAGACTGCTCGGTCACCCCGACAGTACTAAGAACTCGAATAGCTGGACAACCGCTAGTGTTTTCGGCGGATATGCTGCGTCAGGTGTTGCAGCTGGGTTCGCAGGAAGAGGAGTCTGGACCTATCGACTTTCCTCTGAATATTAGGCAAGCGGCCTTTCAGAGAATGGGTTATAGTCAAGATGTGACGAAGGCTTCTTATATGAAGAGCGGGCTAATCGGCCAGTGGAGATTTCTGGCTCATGTCTTTATGGTCTGCTTTGCACCAAAGAAAGCTGGTTTTGATTATATGGTCTCGAAGATCCAGTCTGGAATTATCGCGATAGTGTATAATCGACCATTCAGTTTTTCAGAAATGTTTTTCTCCGAATTTGTTCATCAAATCACCGCACCTGAAAATCAACAATTCCTGCTATATCCAAGGTTCATAATGATGCTTATCAGGCATTTCTTGCCGAATCTGCCTCAGTCAAATGAGATTCATAGCGTAGCTGTAATGGATAAGAGGATCTTTGCTGATTGTTCCTCGCACAGAGGAAGATTGGTTGTTCCAGTTGAGCGTCCGTTGTTTGGAGCCATCTTGGATAGGAATTTTGAAGCCCCAGATGTTGCCAACTGGGCAGGGGAACTTGAATTTTAACCAAGACAACCACAACCACAACAACAACAACAACCACAGCCACCGCGTGCACAAAGGCGAAGACAAAGACCATCTGCGAGTCAAACTCAGGAGTCTAGGCCTTCTACGAGTCAGCAACCAGAGGTACAGGTACAGGAAGCCGGGCCGTCGAATGTCCCAAATGAAGCTGATCAATTGTGCCAAACTTTAAATGAAATTTGGGAGGCAGGTCCTCATGCAAATGAAGATAGAGCTGCAGCGTTAGTGGGAGAATTACTTGAGCCTCCAGAGGGAGAAGAAGATGTGTTGAGAGATGTTGAAGAATATGAGCCAGAGCAGGCTGGTAATGTTCTGTCATCATCTGCAACCGAATCAGAAGAGATGGAGGAGTTAGAGGTTGAAGCTCCTGAGTCAGTATCGACTGAACCAGCAGTACAAATGGCGACTTATGGTTCGAGATTAGTAGTTTTTAATGAATGGACTTCAAGGAGGCGCGCAATAAGAGTGTCTGATGAATCCGATTTTGAAGAAGAGGAAGTTGCACCTTTAGTGACGAGGCATTGGGCCAAGCGTCATAGATGCATGCAAGGGTCGTCTTCAGCATCAGCAGATCAACCAGAAATTCAACAACCTCAAATCCCTCAATCTCAAGAACCTCAAACCACCATCCCATGACCACCACCTCGCGATGAACCATATATTCCATCACCAATCATTCCTACTCCGATACACTCAATTCCTTCAACCTCATCCTCATACGCCGACAATCAACGATTTCTGCAGCTTAAAGCTCGCGTTGACTTCCAGCATGTTCAAATCTTAGGCCTGACAAAGGCAATCGGTGAAATTCAGTCGCATAATGCAAATCTTGATAAAGAGAATGCTAATTTGAAGAAGATTGTAGAACAAGTTCAGGAAGAGAATGTAGAGTTGAATCCGTTTGTCTGCGATCAGGCAGCTGAGATAAGGGCGATGCGCTCCCTAATAGAGCAGTTAATGAAAAATTTACAGGCTCAGGGGGAGACATCGTGCCGTGATCAGGAAGTACAGATGCCAAGAGATGATAATGATGAAGACAACCAAGGCAATGATCCCAGCCCTAAAATTCAGAATGAGCCAGTAGATTTTTCTACTACTCAGACTGCTCAATCTCAGGGGGAGCCTAGTCTAGCAGGAGGAGAAGTAGGAGAAGCGAGTTCATCTAAGCCTACGGATTTTGAGATTAGTGAGATGATCGATGCTCTCATGGATCTTGATGATGATCCGATGGATTTAGGTTTTGATTGTGAAGACGAAGAGCTAGAAGAGGGTGAGTTTGTGCCAGAAGAGATAGTTGACTGGCAATCAGATGACGAGGTATGTGCTGATGAGGATGATGAAGCTGATGAGATCGTCGTACGGCAGAATCCTATCGCTGATACATACGTGATAGATGGAAATGATATTGTTAACGTAGACGTAGTGAATGCTGCGTTGAATGCTCAGCCATCAACTGAAAAACCTGCTAGAGAGTTAACGAATGAAGAGAAACGAAAGTTGTGGTTCAGGGCTGAACAGAAGGAGTTAAAGCTTAAAAAGACGATGAGAGTGCCAGGGACTGGAAAGCTATCTGGAAGAATATTAAGCTGGTTCTTCGATCGAGAACTGCAGCTATTTATAATCAAGAGAAAAGATGGGCTTCAGTACCTGAGGCGAACTCTAAAAGCTTTCAATTCACTACCAAAGATCGAGATCAAAGCGTTAGCTTGGAAAGATCTGATTAATATTGGGAATGATCCCTACGCAGACGTAATTGAATGAATCATAAGAAAAGAGGGAAGATCCATAAAGTTCGAACGCCTGAATCCAAGGGTTGGAAAAAGAGTAGAAGATCCTTCACGTATAGATCCTCTAACTGGGCGACCTTCGATGAGAATTCATTACAAACCAGTAAGATGTCTAGGAAGGTGCCTCTCAAGCCCATGCCACAGAATGTTTTGAAGAATCTGAACTGGTGGTATGTGGATGATACTGGAGAAGCAGTAATGGAAGATTTTGAAGAACAAGTTATTCTTAGAGTCTACGATCCTCTTCACCTAGTAAACCTTTCTAGAGACGATCTTCAAATTTTGCATACTCATAAGATGTCTAGTGACGCTCACATGGATAGTGAAGCTAGGAAATATGAGAATGTAGTTAAAGTTTGTATTGAAAAAGGCTTGTATGCTGGAAGTAGTTTGAATAAATAATAAACAAAGTTCTTAATCAAATGTGTGAATTATTAGAAGCTATCGTCAAGGGGGAGTCTGTTGGTACACCCTGTGTGACGATAGCAGTCTAAGTGATCCTACATTGTGGTTTTAGCAAGTGTTTGTTATATATGTTTATTTATTGTTGATATTTTTTATTGTTTGTGTGTTTGAACTTGATGTAACGTATTACAAGAAGTTCAAACATAAAGGTCAAAGATAAAATCAATCATAAGGTAAAAACTTAAGTTTCAATACTAAGTTGAGTATGTGAAATAGTAGATTCGAATTTATATAAGGTTTGACATTCAAATCTGTGTCAGATTCGAATGTAGACCAGATTTGAATGTAGGCAGATTCGAGAAGGTCAATGAGGATGAACTCGAATGGGCCTTGGGCCGGATTCGAGTTTAGCCCATGACAGACTCGAATTAGCCTCTATAATTAGGGATAGACTCGAATAATAACAGACTTTTTGCAGAATTCGAGAGTGATTAAGCAAAAGGCGATCTCGAGTTTATCATCAGTGTTAGTGCCGTTTCGGAGAGAATCAGTTTGTAGGATCGTTCGTGTGTCGTTCGTTCAGCTTCTGATAGTCTCCGTGTTTCTGTTTGAGAGTTGTTTCCGTCTACCCGTTAACGAGGATTCCGCACTCGTTGACGGTTCCGCGTCTAGATAGATCTCATAGTGGTAGACCTTACATTATCAAACTTCAAATGGGATAATCTTCGATGCCACAACCAAGAGTCTTTTGAAAGGGCTTTTGATAGTAGGCAAATGTTATCCTTCACTATTAGCTTAGCTACGTCAATGGTGTAGAGGTTAGAGTTTCGGGAACCTGTTAGGATTTCTTTTCCATCCATATTCTTAACACTGCAGTTCTTAGCCCTAAACGTTACCTCTAGTCCTTTGTCGCAGAGCTGTCCTATGCTAAAAAGATTATGTGATAACCCCTCAACATAGTCAACGTCCTTGATGACTAGATTATTTAGAACTAAGTCCCCGTATCCTTTGATGTGAGCCTGATGGTTGTTCCCGAATTTCACAGTTCCGCAGAACTGTTCAACAACGTTGGACAGCAATTCTCTTCTTCCAGTCATGTGCTTGGAGCAACCCGAATCCATATACCAAATGGATTTAGCCTGAAAAACACATAAATTCATATAATGAAAAACTATATGCATTCAAACACATCCATTTTTAATTTACAATCAAACCGTGTTCTGAACCGAGATGTTCAGAAAACATGATGAGTTAAGACCGGGTCCTGCCTGGGCTGTGTGCACAGAGGCCAAACGTGTCGGTTTAAGCACAACCGACAAGCAAAAGAACGGGTCCTAGTCTAAGGTAACTAGAAGCCATTTCTTTGAAGCACGGGTCTTGATCAGAAGTAACCAAGAACCATCTGCATTAAGATCACACAACCTTGGGTACCCACCTCAATATGGGTCCCTTTTTGTTAGGATTTCCAGATTTATATGGCACGTGTAAAGTTTTAGAATCCCAACTAGCATTTTTGTGTGGTCCGAATGCACAACCCTTTGGAATCCATTGAAGATTGGATTTATTGGGTTTTGGAACCTTAGGCGCTGAAATTGCCTTTGGATTTTGTCTTTTTGAGACCTTTTTGACCGTTGCTTTGGTTTTGGGCCTTGGCAACGGACAAATCTCAATTTTGTTTGAGGCCGATGATGCACTATTTTTTGTTTTCCTTTTCCGAATACGTTTAACAGGATATGGCACGAAAGCATTCATTTCAGGAACCTGTCGTCTATATTGAGTTGGACACAGATTAAATAAATCACTGAAAGAGTACTTTAACGGAACAACAGAATTCGGTACAATATTACAAGCATTGTCACACACATTGTTACATAAATTGTCTTTAGAGATTACAGACATCCTATCTCTAGTAACAAATTCATTTGGCATTAAAGCCTTCTTCACAAAAAAACTTGTAAAATCCTGCATGGTGGTTTTTGGGACTCTCCTTATATGATCTGTAGGAACAAAACGATTAGAGTCAGTAAGCATGGAAGATTTAGACTTGACAGAATTTTCTTTTTGATGGTGAGTGGGTTTCTTAAAAGACTTGGATTTAATCTGAGTCTTTTTAGGAACCTCATTTTTGAAAGCTTTTGAGCACTCACCTTTGTAAATGACAGAAGAAGTTTCAGCTTTAGCCTTACCTTTATTTGATGACACACATGGAATTTTTATTGAATGAGAAAGTGTTTGTTCTTTTGAAAGATCTTTCAATTTTTTAGAAACCATTTCAAAATTTTCTTTGTAGACAGTGACTTCCACAGATTGTTGAAAAGATTGATTTACCAATTCTTCTTCGCTCTTAAGAAGAGCATCTTGAAGATCAAGTGCTTTCTCTTGAGACGACTTCAATTCCTTTTCTAAAACAGTGATTTGTTGTTGAAGAACTTTTGCAGGAATATAAAGTTGATGAGTTGATTTTACGGTTTCTGTTTTCAATTCAGCTTCTGAATAAGTTGACAAGAGATCTTCCTCTAAAGTGGGTACTCTAGACGAATACTCTCATTAAGTTCTTCATATTGAAAAGAAATTTCTTTATCTTTACGAGCGACACGTTTCTCACTTTCTTGGTTTAAAACTTCTTTTGATGATTCAAAAAAGAAAGATTTAAGACCAGCTCCCATATAATTCATGTCATAAAATACAAGTAAAACATTTTGTGCTTTTTCCAAATATTTAGGATTTTTAAAACCAATTCCTTGTTTGAAATGGTAAAACCTAGTTTCTTTGTGCTGATATAAATGGATAGTTTGTTCTGTTTGACCCCTTTTAAAAAATGCATCGTCAAGGTACAAACTTTCCTTTCTTCTTCAATCATTTTGTATTTTTCTAAACTGTCTATATTTTCCATATTTACCACATCTAATTGTTTTGTAAGAACAGAAATTTCTTCTTTTAAAGAGAGTTTTTCTTTTGATATCGTGTCCATGCAAGATTCAAGATATATGTTCCTATCCTGAATATCTACTTTTTCTATTAACATCTGTTTTATAACATTATGATTAGTTAACCACTTTGAATGATATAATTCAGATGATTCTTTTAGAGTTTGAGCTTGATGTTCAGCCTGTACACACCTTGCAGTTTCAGCATTTAATCTATCTTGTAGATCAAGAATATGTGTGTGCAGTGTACATTCATTATCTACCAATAATTTATTTACATGTGCATGAATGTAACAGGAATATACCTCATTCGACTCAGAACCGGATGTGGAGCATTCGGGATCGTTGGTTGTAATCATCAGACATGCTGGTGGATTTTTCAATGTCTCCCCCTCAGCAGCATGATCTGAGATGTCAGCAGTGGAAACAACACAGGTCTCCAACCCAAAACGATCGACCATGTAACTAGTCTTGCCCTTGTCATCCTCGTCTTCAGAATATTCAGCATCCCAGTAGTCTTCCTGGGCGACGAGGGCTAACGCATCCGTTCTCTTCTTGGCTGCCTCTAGCTTTCTCTCGTAGTATGCAACGTCCCTGTCAAAATTATTCTTTCATTCCCTAGCAAAGTGGCCCGGTTTGCCACACTTGTAGCAGAGACGTTCATCTGCGGCCTTCGGCTCATCTGCTCTTGGCCGTTCCTTTCTCTTTTCCGCCGGCCTCTTATCGGCCCGGCGATGCTCTCGGCTGTCATCACGCCTCCTGTCCCTTCGTTCTGGCTCTCTCCTCTCATCCCTGCGGTCATCCCTACGATCATCCCTTCGATCGTCCCGCCTTTCGTCCCTGCAATCATCACGCCTATCATCTCGCCTTTCATAACGGCGATCATCCCGATAGTCGCGTCTATCGTCAGATCTGCGATCATCCCTATCATCCCTACGGTAGTCATCCCGGCGATAATCATCGCGTCGTTCATCCCTTCTGTCATCTGAGTACCTCCGAGGACCGGTGTCATAACGGAGTTGGTTGTTAGTCGTGTGGGAGAACCGTCGCTGTTGGAGACGGTTGGTCCACAGGGCTATCTGTTCCTGAATAGAAGCTTCTTCCTGATCATAGACCTCACGCGGAGGAGAAGCGTACCTGCATTGCGACGACGAAGAACCTGGAGCAAAGGTTGGTGTCGGAATCTGCGTGTTAGTGATCAAGGCTAGAGAATCATTTGGTTTCAACCCGGTGTTGGCTGATAGCAGAAGAGAGGCCAATTGATTTGCCATCAGCTTTTGTTGATCCACATCCCCTTGATATTTCTTGAGCTCCTTAAAGACGACATTAATTGAAACCTTAGGGATGTTCAGGACTCGTTTCGTGGCCCGACAAGCAAGCTGCCATTCGGGGGCTAAGGCTGCAAAGAACTGGATGTTGATATCATCCCTATCCTTCTTGATGTGCAGTTTGTTCAACTCGTTAAGGACTGCACAGAACCTGGTGAAAGTGGCTTGCAGAGACTCCCCGTCTTTGGCGCGGAATTCCGTAAACATAGCCTTTGCCTCCTCGATTTTGGCACGATCATCGAGATCTGCCCCCAGCATTTGGACTTCCAACTCGTCCCACATTTCTTTTGCAGACATTTTGCTGTCTACACCAACCAGAATATCAGTGGGGAGGGCTTGATAGATCAGATATTCTGCCCTCTTGTCAGCGTGCTATCGGTCTCTCTCAGCGTCATTTGCCGGTTCTCTTTCAACCTTAGAAGCTTGGACAGGGGGGTCAGCCTCAGGTCGGGCTGCTATCTCCCGATAGTAGATTACGGGTCCTTCGGATATGGACTGAAGCATCAAATTCCCGAGCGGTTGCATTCCAACGAACTTAAGGAACCGGGATTTCCATTGTTCGTACTCATCGGGATAGAGAACTGGTGGTCTGTTCTCAGATCCGACTACGAGAGCTTCGCGAGACATTATGATGATGGGTGCTGATTAAAAATGAAGATCTTAGAGGTGGAAACTGGACATGGATGGGCTGGACTTAAGACAGATAGATCTGAATTAGGATGGAAGATGAATTCGGATGAAATGGGTTCGGATGAACAGTGTTTCGGATTGCTAGAACCGAATTCGGATAGGCTGAATTTCGGATGGTCGAACCGAATTCGGATGGGATTAATTTGGGTGGATGAAGCAATTCGGATAGCTAGCAAGTTTGGGTAAACAGTACTTCGGATGGGCTATGGTCCGGATGAGGTGCTAATTTGGATGTGAGCCTATTTCGGATGAACAGTGATGCGGGTGGGGACCGAATTCGGATGCACTTGGTTTCGGATGGAACTAAGGAACCGAATTCGGATGGACCGAATTCGGATAAACAGTGGATGGTCCGAAATTGATGTGGTCCAAAAGTTGAAAAGATTTTAATACAAGTCCCAAATGGAAAAATGGAAAGCCTGATCTAAACTTCGGATGGGACCGAAGTGGGGTCCGAAATAGGCTGATGGGGGGCCCGAAATTCACCTAAATAAGGTCCGAATTGGACCGAAGTGAGGTCCGAATTAGGGTGATGGGTGGTCCGAAGTTGGTGCCTAGGTGGTCCGAAATGCGACAGTAAGGGATCCGAAATACAACAGGTTTTTTAAGTTTTCTAAGGCAGAACTGAGCAGAATTCGATTTTTTCAGTTTTAAAGCCTAAAAAACAGTTCTAAATGATTTATAAACTATTTGAAACACTTTTGGTAATTTAAAATAACCTAAAAACACTTAAAAACAGCATAGAACAAGCTAAAAACCAACTTAAAAAACCCATATTTTCAAAGTTAATGAAATGGCCGATTCTTGATGATTTTAACAGAGATATGGAACTTAATGCGCTTAAAATCAGTATAGGATGATAATGTGATGATTATAAGACTATAATAACACAAGAAACACGGAAAAACAGAGGTAAAGGAAGATCTAACCGGGTGGAAAGGAAGAACACGAAGAACACACTAAAAACCCAGCAGATTCCGAATATTTCAGTTGAAATCCACCTCTCTGAGCTCTGATACCAATTTTAATGTGTATTCCCGTATAATATTTCAGCACCTTTAATGTTTCTTATCAAACACAAGAAGAATCAATGCTCAATAATTGTGTAATAATGAAGAAGACAAAGAGAATGTTGGGAGAATACAAAAGTGGCGGCTGGTTCTCTATTTCAAATTGTCAACCGTGTGAAATATAGAGAAACCCTAGGAGCTATTATAGCTCCATTTAATTAAGTATTACATCTTGGCAACTTCGGCCCCTAGACTATTACAAAAAAACAAACTACATGGAATTAAATACAAGACTAAATATAAAGACAATAATTATAACAAACCAACTCCCTATGATCGAAATAAAATGTCTAACAATCTCCCCCTTTTCGATCATTTAGGAGGTCCTGGAACTCTGACATGATCCGTAGATTCTCGGAGTCCAAGGATGACGTCGAAGCGTCTGGTGACTTGTCTGAAATGTAGCCGTTCGTTCAGGAGTTCAATGCCGCTGAGGGTGTCCTGAATCTCCCTTGGTGAGCACCTTTGTTGTGGATCTGGTTGAGCGTCAAAGTCTTGAACTTTCTGTGTAAGCGCAGCTCGAACCAATCTGAGTGTACCATCAGAGTAACAGGGAAGATCCTCAAAGCGCCTGAACCTTTTGTAGCCCTTGTGATTGACAAAAATGACACCCGGGCCTCCTCTGAAAATAACTCTGTAAGCCAGATGGTGGGCTAGAAGGAAGCTATCCTGTTCCGGTGCTCGTAGGCCCACCTTAACCATCGCGCTCTCGATCGCCATCTGGAAGTCTCTTAGGCACATTATGATCGAGCGGCGGTTCATGCTTCGTACCAGGGCACCTACAGCAGTCATGTGGGTTAGACGTTCCCTGATGCGATTTTTTAAGCTGTTGTGAAGGAACTCAACGTCATCCGAACTTATGAAGTCCAGGTCATTTTCAAAAATGTCATCTCCCGTACCATCTTCTCTTTCTACTTGGTAGGAGAGATAGTAGACTTTGTCTCTTTTGCACATGGTTATTGTTTTGAGCTTCTTAATCTTTGATTTTGACACCTTTGACATTCTCTCCCGGAGCATCAGTTGGTAGTATTCGGCCTGTTCAGCTTTGGAGACATTTGTAAGTTCCATGAGAAGGCGTCGGCTGAAGGATCCAGGCTCCTTTCTGAATACCATCTTAAATCTTTCTTCAAGGTACGGGTTCTGAAACTGCTCCGGGGGAAACTTCTGCAGAGAATTCTTTAAGGCCTTAAACGGGGGGTTCTTCGATTTCGTCCTTTTTGGCTACAAGAAGCTTTATGATAGCCCCCCGCCGTTCTTGTCGCATTTTTTCTTTTTCTTCCTGAGGCAGAGTTTGAACCTTTCCTTTTGTGTAATGGTCCACCCAGAATAAATCATCTTTTCTGTAAACACCAGGGCCTTCCGGAGTTTCATCGAAGCAGTCGACCCTTTTGGTTTGGGAGGGACCTAGAAGTTCGGTTTGTTGGACTGGAGGAGGGCCTGGAGATCTTGGAGGGCTAATGACAATATGGGATTCTTTTTGTGACTGGGGAGCTTGGATTGATGAAATGATTTCTTCTTGATGGGCTCGTGGTGGTGAGTTCAGGAAGTCAAAGGTAGAGGATGAGGATTTTTTCATTGGAGATTCAGGCTCAGGCTTAGGAATAAGTAGGGGTTCGTTGTCGTCGATGTCGGAATCTGAATCAGAAACCAAGATGATTTCAACTTTCTCGTGAGCTTCCTCAAATTCTACCATAGCTGTCGTTGGATCCAGTGGAGCTGGACCCTCGACCATGGGTTCGTCTTCTATTAAGAGATATTCCTGAGCCTCCTTTCCCTGTTCCCCTGACCCCTTCAATTCTGACCCCTCAGCGGTCTCTGCTCCAACTAAATACATGACGGGTTCCTCATGTTGAACCTTTCGCCTTTTCTCCCCCTCTGAGAAACATGAAGTCAGGATTTTGAAGTTCTCCCCTTTCACAGAAACTCTTGAACTGTTCCCAGCTGACTGCTCTCCATCTTGAGTGTTGTCCAAACGTATTGGAGAGTCTAAAGGCTATGATCTGCTTGAGACCAACCTTATGAAGATAAGATGCTCATTGGAAACATATTTTCTTTGATAAGGGGTCCCCAAAGAATACCCCTAGCTCAGGTTCTTCTATGAATTTGCCTTCCTCAGGCACAACTCATCTTGGCAGACTATGATCTACTCCTTTGATTTCAACAGCGTACACCCCATGTTCAATCATCATGAGGAGCTCTTCAAGCTCTGTATCCTTTCTATTTCTCCTGGGCCTAATCTTAGGTTCCACTAGTGAGGTACCCTTGATTTGTCCTTCAGAGATCAGGCCCAGGTCTTTGACCTTTTCCATCAGTGTCTTGACATATGCCATGACAGTTTTAGCAGTATCAGATTTTGATCTGCTCAGGGCAACAACCAATTTAACCCATTCCCTGTACCCCATGCTTGCAACATCAGCAGACTCTTAGGCTTCCAGTTCTGGACCCTCAGCACCTAGCATGGATATCTGAAGCTTCCACTGTTTACCTCTCCTTGAGATTGGTACAACTTTGATAATAGTCTCCTTGGCAAGTATTCTGTTGGCAACATCAAAGAACTTCTTTCTTGCCACATTATCAAAGTGTACTTGGGCTTTTGCTGAGGAGGATACAGGCTTTGACTTGGTCACTAAGACCTGTGAACTCTTTTCCTTCTCTCCCTCTTTATTAGCCACTGACTCTTTTGCAGCCTCTAACAGTTTCCTTTGAACATCCAAGGAGGGCATTTTAGTTTTGCTTGCCTCCTTGTATGCAAAGGCTTTGGCAGAGGCTTCTTACTTCTTCTGTCATTCCAGAAACTCAAGCTGCTCTTCTTTGAATGTATAATAAGTCTCCAGTGGAATGCCCATTTGGCCATTTCTTTGGCTTGAGATTTGTCAAATTTGAGCTGGACAGCCTTGAGATAGTTAGTGTCCACAGAGGATTTTCCTTTACCCTCTGCTGCTTTGGTCTGAACAGCTTCCATTTCCTCCTTTTCTTCTTCCTCAGTCTGTTCCAATATTAAGTGCCACCTTCTACTTGGCCTATCCTCAGGAATGGATTCGTCCCCCTTAGATGGTGCAGGGCTAGGAGATCCAGCCTGAGTAGGCTGAGCAGTTTCAGAGACTTCGGACAAACCTTCAACAGGGCCAGTTTGGGAAACACCTGTTGCTTGCCCCACTGAAGCTGTTTTCTCCTTAGAGGGAGATGAAGATTTATCCCCCTTAGACTTTGTCTTTAAGGTAGATATCTTCTCCTCCTTTGAAGAAGATGGCACAGAGCTTTCAACAACAGTTCTGCCTGAAGGAACGGATCCAACAGACTGGACAACAGCAGCTTTGGGAACAGGTTTGGAACCAACAAGGTTGTGCACTAAGAAAGCAAAGTTGTCCTTAACCTCTGCTAACTGGGTAACATCGGTGTGAAGAGAAGAAGAATTAGAGGTTGCAAGGGAGGACAGCTGGAAGATAGCAGCCCTGTCAGATTCTGTGAACACCAAACTTTGAAGCTGTGCAAGAGTGACTTCAAGGGACTCATGCATATCATTAAAGTTTGAGGACACAGAATTGGACAGAGATACCACTAAGGTATTTAGGATGGCCAAAGTGGATGGTCAGTGGTTGAGTAGGTTTCAGCAAGGGCTGACAGCTGTTGGGAAACAGCTAACAGTGTGGACACGGAGTGCTGTTCGTGAGAAAGAATTGATGACAAGGAGGAGGATAGTCATTGAAGCTGTGCAATGAGTGCCTGCATCTAAGAGGAATGATCAGCTTGAGGTGCAGGGGTTGGAAAAAAAAGTCCTGAACGAATCAAGGAACCCCTGAAGCAGAGTAGAAACAGAGTCTGAAATAATAGAGGGGAGGGAAGTCATGGAGGATTCCTGTCACACCCCATTACCCCGATTGGCAACGAAGCGTGACGTCGCGGAAAAATAGTCATAATTAATTGAACGACCACTATATTGACGTTTTCAAAAATACATTAATATAACTTAAAAATATGAAACTGCTTTACATAGCCCGAATAACAGAAAGTAGTTCCCAAGTTACAGAGATTTAAATACATAATTAAATTAACAAAAATGATGCAAATAAATCTTCGAGTTTTGAAAATGATGCGACTGCCTTAATTACATGGAAATACACACTAAAATACGTCAACAAAATTGTTGGTGAGTTCATACATTTACAAGAAAATATGACTTGTATGGACATCAACAGTTGACTTCGAATTTATAAAAGCATAAATTTCATGTTATGTATTACATAAAACCATCATGCGACCGAAACTTAATTATGAGTTTGCCATGTGCAGTATCCCCCGCTGTAATACCGTACTGTTATTTATATATATATATATATATATATATATATATATATATATATATATATATATATATATATATATATATATATATATATATATATATATATATATATATATATATGTATATATATCCCTTAGCAGTTTGAGCGACCAACCTAGGTTGGGGACATTAATCCCGATAGATCTATCCTTAATATATTCGCGCTTACATAAAAATGTAACTAACGGTCCATGATCTGAGGGCTGATGGGACCACACGTGTAATACATAAAAGAAATGAAGTAGTGTCTGTGTTCATATGAAAATGAAACATGTATTTCTACCCCAAAACGTAACGTAAAAAATAGGGGCTATGAACACTCACTGGAAATGTGATGGCAAAAATCGAGCGTAAAAACGTAGGTTTTTTTGATGACTTGAGATGCGACCTGAGGTGTTTAACCAAGTCCTAGATGATATGAGGGACTTAATAACTCCCGTATTGTAGGTCCCAAAAGGTTTCCCTAGAGTATAGTTCTAAGCTGTAGAGAGGGGGGGGGGGGGGGGTGAATACACCAAGTTGAAACTCAACACTCTTTTCTCAAATGTTTCTGTATACTATTAACAAGTGTTAATTACAAACAAGCTTGATTGCGGAAGGGTTCAAGCAAAGATGACAGATACAACAGATGATCAACTAATCTAAGACACACTCAGACTAGATACAATAAATATACTGACTTAGATGAACTCACTGATTTTACAAGACACAGATGGACAGCTTGAATATGAGCAGCTTAGACACATGTTACTGTTCTATTCAAGCAGACTTGCATGCATGGAATAATACACTTCAATGCACGATCTGAATTTCTCCCTCTTCTATATTCTCACAATCCTTAGAAGCTTCCTTATATACTCTCACTGTAAATTTCAGTGAAGCTTCTTCATTGGACGATGAGATAGTGGTATGTCTTTCCAAAAAGACAAAACAACTTTTTTGCACATTCTGAAAAAGCAAACTTGTCTTCATGTGGTAGAATCTTTGTCTTTTATTTTTTTCTCTGTTGCATAAGTCTTTAACCAAAAGAGGACTGTCAACTTTGCATATTTCTTCTTTTGTTAAGGCCATTTTGATATAAGAAATGGTCTGTGAGCCATTTCAAATATCCTTTTGTCTTCATGTAACAGAACAGCGTAGGCAGGCTTTTGCAGTTTCTGTTTTCCGCGTTGTCTTCTACTTGTAAACTGATCTTGTAGCCAAAAGTAATACATGAGGACTTGGAAAAATATTCCATAACGTGTTTAGCCTATCCACAAAGATCAGGTTATGTTCACAAAGAACAGAACACTTGGAATCTGTCCAAGCTGCTCAACAGAACAGAGCAGCGTAGACAGTTTATATCCAACCTGTTCAGCAGACAGAATAGTTTGGACAATCTGCCTTTGTTGCAACGAATGCAACAAGGTAAACAACTTTAACTCATATTGCAAATCACTTTTAGGTTTCAATAAGGCATAAACAGGCCTTAAATTATACCTTCAAGTGCATCAAACAGGTTTGATTAAAAATCTCCCCCTAAGATGTAGAGCAGGTTTGACTGAGGCCTTTTTGTGCCTAATAACCTCCCCCTATTTGCAATAATCAGTCAAAGCTGATTTTATCAATAATCACTATATATTTTTACAATACATTTTGCTGAAATGAAATTACAACATCAAAGTAAAGTAAAAGATCAGTTTATATATACTGATTTTTGATTACATAAACAACATATGTTTTTACAAAAGTACAATTGATTTACTAGTGTATATTACAACTGATGTAAAAATAAAAGTTACAATTGATGTAACAATAAAAGTTACAACTGATGTAACAAAGTACAACTAATGTACATAGAAATTCAACAATTTGGACTGTTGATGATGGGAGCAAATAATGGCAAGCCTATCCAACAGATTGACAACTTTCATTCTTCACCTATTCAGATAGTAGATGGATCTCAGGATACTGGTGGTACTCCCTCTTCGAACAACTCTTCAAGCTGCTCTCTGGTTTCATCCAGTTCCTCTATTTCAACTCTGAGAAACATGAAACTGGGATGTTGAAGCTCCCCTCTTTCATAGAAGCCTCTGAGCTGGTCCAAGATGGCTGCTCTCCACTTTATGGATTGCCTGAAGGAGTTTGCAAGTCTGAAAGCAACAAGCTTTTTGAGACCCACTTTGTGCAGATCTAATGCCCTTTGAAAGCACTTCTTCTTTGTCAGGGAATCTACAAAAATACCCCCAGCTCAGGTTCTTCAATCAGCTTGCCTTCCTCAAATTCCACTCCTTTAGGCAGGCTGTGGTCTACTCCTTTGATTTCTATAGCAACACCACCTTGTTCAATCATGATCAGGAGTTCCTCCAGCTCTGTATCCTTTCTGTTTCTCTTGGCCTTTATTTTGGGTGTAGACACTCAGATACCCTTACTTTGCTCTTCTGAAATCAGGCCAATATCTCTCACTCTTTCCATCAACTTTTTGACATATGCCCTGATAGTCTTAGCTGTTTCAGACTTAGACTGGCTCAGGGCAACTGCCAACTCCACCCATTCTCTGTATCCCATCTGAGCAACATCAGTGTAATCATATGCTTCCAGTTCTGGGCCTGTAGCACCCATTCTGGTTATATGTAGTTTCCACTGTTTGTCTTTTCTTGAGATCGGGACAGCTTTGACGATAGATTCCTTGGCAAGTCTTCTGTCAGCAACGTCAAATAACTTTTTTCTTGCCAAGTTGTCAAAGTGGATTTGGGCACTTGTAGAGGATGCTTGCTTGGATTTGGTCACTGAGACCGGAGCACCCTGTTCCTTATCTCCTTCCTTTTCAACCGCTGACTCCTTAGCAGCTTCAAGCAATTTTCTTTGCACATCCAAAGAAGGCATTTTAATGTTGCTTGCCTCTTTGAATGCAAAGGATCTGGAAGCTTTGGCTGAGGCTTCTTCATTTCTTAGTCTTTCCAGGGCTTGGAGCTATTCATCTCTGTACTCATAGTATTTCTCCATAGGAAGACCCATTTCCTTAGCCCTTGCCTTGTCAAACTTTAGCTGCGCTGCTCTTTGGTGGTCAGGGTCTACAACTGCTTTTCTCTTTCCTTTGGCTGTTATATTTTGAACAACTTCAGGAACCTCTTCCTCTTATTATTATTATTATTCTTCTTCTTCCAAATCAAATGCCTCCTTCTACTTGGCCTTTCCCCATAAATGGATTCCTCCCCCTTAGTTTGTGCAAGGTTTGGAGTTCCAGCCTAAGTAGGCTGAGCAGCTTCAGTGTGATGGGAGACATCTTCAGTTGGACCTGTTTGTGTTGCACCTACTGCTTGACCAACAGACGCTGATTTCTCTTTAGAAGGAGAAGAGGTTTTCTCACCCTTAGACTTAGTCTTTGAGGCAGACAACTTCTCCCCATTTGAAGGAGATGGCTCAGAACCTTCAACAACTGGTCTGCCTAGAGAAACAAATTCAGCATGCTTATCTGCAGTTTTGGCAGCAGGCTTGGGGCCAACCATGATATGCACTAAGAAAGCCAGATTGTCCTTAACCTCTGTAAGGTGGGTAAGGCAAGTCTGAGGAGAAGAGGATTGGGAATCAGCAATTGAGGAAAGCTTAACGAGATTTTCTCTATCAGAAGCTGTGAACAGCAAACTTTGAAGCTGTGCAAGATGTAATTCAAGAGAGTCTTTGACATCATCAAGGTTTGCGGACACAGAATTGGACAGAGAGGCAATGAGAGATTTCAAGCTGGCCAGTGTAGTAGGAAAGGTAGTAGTGCAAGTGGTGAGGAGAGTGGACAGCTGTTGGGATATGGCTGTCATGGAGGACACAGAGTCCTGTTGATTTGAAAGGATAGAGGAGAGTGTAGTGGAGATGTTTTGCAGCTGTGCAGTTAGTGCAAGCTACTGTGAGGACTGATCAGCTTGGGGAGTGGTAGGAAAGGAATTCTTGAACAGATCAAAGAATCCCTGGAGCTGTGCAGACAAAGAGTCTAAGATTATTGAGGGTAGAGAAGTCATGGAATGTTCCAAAGAGCCAACTTTGTTGGTCAGCAAAGAAAGCTGATCCTTCATAGGAAGATCTTTGGGGGATGGAGGAGTCTGGGTGGACTGTTTGGATTGTGTAGATGGTGAGGAATGAGAATGGGATAAAGATGATGCAGGTGTTTGAGGATGTGATGGAGAGGGATGGGTAACTTTTGACAGATATTCCATAGCCTGGGCAAAAGTAATATTACCCAGGTTGGAATGGTTAATGGGTCCCTCAGCAGTGGCTGTAGCTGCTAGATCAGGAGAAGGGGTAGAAGATGGTTGCCTTTCAGATGCTGCTTGTGTTGCAGCACCTTTATCAAAGCCTGGGGAGGTTCCCTCAGCAGCACCTTTGTTTAAAGGTGTCTCATCATGGGGAGATGAGATGTGCATTTCAACATCAGTAGTGATGAAACCTACTGATGGTTTAAAGGTGCCTCATCATGGGGAGAGGGATGGTCTGTTCCCTGTGGTTCATCAGCTTGGGATGTTGGTCCTTCAGCAGCTGTTGGGTGTACCACAGCTGTATCATGAGGAGCAGAAGTTAGAGGCTGATCTACTAGATGGTCTAATCTAGCAGGGTTGGCACCTCGTGCAGACTCAGGTTATGTATGAGAAGTATGGAGTGGAGACTGTGTGGACTCAGTGTGGAGTGGAGTGAACTCCTGTCTTTCAATATTCTCAGCCTCTTGTGAATAACATCTTACCTCGAGATAGTGACCTGAGCGAAATCAGGCATAGGGATATCACTGTCCTTCACGCTCTTCTTAAGGGTAAGCCCATATTGTCCTTTGCATCGATAATTATGAATGATTTATGGGCTACGTACGACACGCGAGAGAGGACGATCATCCCCATGATTGGTTGATCCCCAAGTTCTTTGAGAGGACGGGCTCACTTTTGCCCGATTCCCTGCTATCCCCCATTTCGGCGACGTTCATTACGGCCGCCATGTTCCCTACCTTGATTTCTAGGGAAGTTGACGAAGGGTTCGACATATTCAACAAAGAGACAAATAAGTCGTATATCGAGGACTATACTGAGGATGAGAGGAGAGAGAGGAGAAGGTCGCCAATGAGGCGGAAGTTCGGCATTTTGAGCCGAACCTAGGTGTGTCTACCTCGCGCAGTCGAGGTAATGACAGTTTTGATTTTGACCGCATGATGAGGCGGATTGAGGATATAGTCGTGGGTCGGGGTGAGTTCCGAGAGGATGTGACGCAGAGGCTAGATGAGATGAATGAGCGTATGACCCATATTTATGATAGGGTCGATCACTTAGCGGGCCGGTTAGATCAGTTACAGGATGGGCAGAGAACCCTGGCATACCAAAATGTCTACTACCAGTACCATGACTAGGCATACAGGGAAGGAGTTCGATAGCACAAGGACTCTGTGGCCGGTATGCCACATCAGTCTTATGAGGATTACACGATCCCCGACTACTAGGCCTATAACCTTGCCGTCGATACTTATCAGCGCTATCCGATGCATGGTAGGCAGGACCTCCCAGACTCGATGCCTCCTCATTTGGTTCTGCCGACTGCACAGTTCACCAATGGCCAGAACCCGTATACTGACTTCTTCAACAGCGTCTTCGGTCCTCCTTCGCCGCCTCCTCCATTTGAGTGATCGGGTACTACCTTTCCTTATTCTTTACTTTTTTGTCTTCTATTTTATATTATTTTAGTTTGTTATGCATTTAATTTCATTATCGTAATTTCATTTTTAGTTCTTTGCCGAGTCCTATTTAAAGTTTTTAATGTTTATATAGTCTGTCATTTATTCCCCATTTGAGTCTTGTTCGCCGATCAGGACGTGGAATATGATGATACTTAGAAAATGCATGTGCGAGGGAGTTGGCTAGTGTTGACAGGATATTTTATAATTAAGAAAAAGAGTCGTAGTAATAATTAAAATTTTTGGCCATGTAAAATGAATTCAAGTACGTTAAAATTTTTTTGGGCTTAAATATAAGTAATGTGTCAAAAGATTTTGGAACACATGCAATAAGGGGGAGAACTTAATCATGTTTTAGCCTCAAAAATAATTTAAGTGTAGTCTAGATGGTTCGGGAAATTAAGTCCGTAGGGGTACCACTCATGCCTAATCCCCTAAAACCATTTGGATTGGGAGCGGTTGACCGAAATCTCGTTACATGGACCATCTAGCTAATATAGTGAAAAGAAAATAGATAGAAGCATGGTATTGAAATGAAAATTAGTTGTAAACATGCAAAGAGGAAAAAGATGGTCGGAAGACCCACATGTTTTAAGAATTGTCACATTGAGCTAAAAGGGTATTTTCAAAAGTGAGATACATTATATAAATCATAAGAGAAGTATATTTTTAACTGAAACGTCTTCAATTTACACGATAAGAATTTTAATGCATTAGTACGAAGGCTAGCTTGACATAAAATTCCTAGACTCACTGCCAATTCTTGCACGTTACTTAGTTAGTTCTGATTCCAAAAGCTTGTTCTGGGACGACCAAGAGTTAAGTTGGGGAAATTTGATAAGTCTATAATTTATATGGTTTCTGAGTCATATTATGATCATTTTAAGCACCGATACTTCGTAAAATCTATATTATTACTCCAAGTTTGTATTTCAGGGCCAAGATGATAAAAAGAAGCAATCCGAGAGAATTCAAAGCAAATTAGACTGAGGGGGCCGCAGGCCTGCGCTACCCTGCCCTCAACACAGCGCCCAAACTGTTTAGATACGTTCCAGCACACGCCAGAAAAACCCTAGCCGCATCCGGGCGCAGGGGTGGCGCAGGCCTGCGCCTTGCCTGCGCTGGTGCGGCGCCAATACGCGTTTTTCAACACTGGAAACCCTAATTTCGATTCTCTAAAAATAGTAGAGGAGGGTCAGCTTTGAAGAGAGTCCCGACGTGTGTGCAAGTGTGCCGAAGCTCTGCCGCAGTGGATCTACGATATGAGAACATAGACGGTGGTTCGCAAGCTATCCAATGGCTCATATCCGTGTTTGTGACGAGCATACGATGAGCGTCTAATCCCATTAGCCGTCTGCGGATGATCTACGGCTAAGTTTACTTTGCTTGAATTTCTTATGTTGATATATTCGTATTGAACTAGATCTATTATGTGTATGCAAATGATAAACATTTGGCTATGGTTATGATTATGTGTTGCGATTGGTAAAAGCAAGATAGTTTATAGTAGTGTTATAAGCAATAGCAAATCAATATTCTAAACAACTCATTCAAATCCACAATTTCACAGTTTAAATGCTTTCAATAAATCTTTTCCTCTAAGGCTAATAACCTAATCCTAATTACGACCACACTCCCTGTGGATTCGACCCTTACTTCTCTAGCTAATTAGTGGATTTAAGGATCAATCGGCGGGTCACAACGACGGCCCGTCAGGACACAACCCTGTTCACGAAAAAGGAAGGCCGGCACATAATGCTAGTCAAAATATATGTAGGTGACATTATATTTGGATCTACTGACCATAGGTTTTGTAAGGATTTTTCATCCCTAATGGAATCCAGGTTTGAGATGAATATGATGGGGGAATTAATTTTTTCCTCGGATTACAAGTCAAACTACTTAAAGAGAGGATATTTGTGAACCAGTAGAAATATACTATTGACATTCTCAAGAAGTATAAGTTAGACTCTTGCACGGCTATAGCAACTCCGATGGCTTCAAACTGTAAGTTAGACACTGATCCTTCCGGGAAAAGTGTCGATAACACAACTTACAGAGGGATGATTGGTTCCTTACTCTATCTTACGGCCAGGGGACCGGGTATAATGTTCTCTACATGTCTTTGTCTCACTTTCAGGCCGACCCAAAAGAATCACACATCACTGCGGTAAAACGTATATTTCGTTATCTTAAGGGTACACCCGATCTTGGTCTATGGTATCCAAAGGGAACCATTTTCGATCTTACCTCTTTTCAAGATGTTGATTTTGCAGGTTGCGGAGTAGACAGGAAAAGCACTTCATGTGGGATTCAATTTTTGGGTGAGAGACCGGTGAGTTGGTCTTCCAAAAAGCAGAACTGTGTCTCCACATCCACAGCCGAGACTGAGTAAGTAGCAGCTGCAAGTTGTTGCTCTCAAGTGCTGTGGATGAGAACACAGTTACGTGATTATGGATTTTCTCTCACCAACATTCCAATATACTGTGATTCCAGAAGTGCAATTGTCATATCTTGCAATCCCGTGCAGCACTCAAGAACAAAACACATAGACATCAGGTATCATTTCATTAAAGATCATGTAGTAAAAGGGAAAATTGAATTATATTTTGTAGGCACAAAATTTCAACTTGCTGATATTTTTACTAAGGCTTTAGACGAACCTCGTATTCTGTTCTTAGTATCACAAATTGGCATGTTAAATCCTCCTTCTATTTAAATTCCAGAAATTCTCTAAATAATTCTATTTCAAACAAGTAATTGTTTGAAATTCCTTTATTTAGAAAATATCGGTTATTTAAATTTAAAGGTCGTGTCACTAAATTGTGTTTGGTGTTTCTTTATTTATGTATCTCTTTAATGTTAATGATTCTGAAAGTTGCTATGTGAATCGTTCAAAGTTGAGTGGGACACTAAATAAATCCTAATTTGTCTGAATTTCTAAGGGTACAAGGGTTTTAGGGTTCAATCTAAACGGTTAATTGTTTATTTGAGAGGGAGTAAATCAGGATATGTAGTTTACTTTACTAATTTATTTTATTCTTAGGTTAACTTTGTTTTTCATCAAGTAACTTTCTTAGAATAAACACAAAAAGATTTTATGTTTCATTATTTATTTTTATTTGCCAAATATTGAAAAAATCAAAATAAAATTTCTTATATGTTTATTTTTTACTTAGTTAATTTTCACTTATTAATTTAATGAAATATTAAAAAGTTTTTTTTATTTTATTCTTTTTTGTTTAGTTTATTCTTAGTTTTAATGTGTCTTTGTGAATTCAGATTAATCAATCATACAATCAATAACAAACAATTTAGAACAAATCAAAACACTAACCGAATGATTAATTGCACCCAAAATGGAATTACAGAGAAGATGAATTCGTACAATGTAGCTACTGTAGCCCTAGACAATTTGCTATGAAATTTCGTACGATTCAATTGTCAGATCTGTACCATTTACAAAGAAACTATTTCTATTTATACAAAAATAAATTTCTATGAGATAATTACAAAAGAGCCCCTAGACTTATTATATTCATCAATTAAAATAGATTCTAACATTCTCCCCCTTTGATAAACTATAATCAGTCTTCAGTTTGATAACCCCAGCTTCATCTCAAAACGTCAGATACTCTTCCTGTTTGATAGCCTCCAATTGATCTTTGAAATGAATTCCACAATCAGCTTTCTTTCGTTAACACTCAAAGCTCCCTTATTTGTCTTTCTTTTCTTATCCGCAGCCAGCTTTCCTTTTAAGCCTGACACCACCTTTTGCAAAGTTCCATCACAAAACTTATTCAACTCAATGCTCGGCATAGCCCTCAGATTTTAATCTTTATCATTGTAGATTGCAACTGGATGCTTGGCCATGATGACTTGAAACTCTTTCAAAATTTTCATAAACTTGATAAACCGATTAGGCGCAGTGATGTTTCTCTTTCTCATACCTCTTTCAACTCCAATTTGTAGATCATGCACTGACATAAGCACCAATTTGGTGTGCATAAAGTGAAATAGTGTCTTGAGTGCAAACCTACAATATTCATTTCTCCTGTTTCTACACAACTCGTCAAACAAATCTTCAATATCAATCAAATGCATTCCAAACATATCTGCCTTGGTGAACACATATGTATTTCCATCAGCTCTGGTCACAGTGAAAGTAGGATAAAAGATTTTCACGAAACGATCCTTTTCGATCTTTACCAGATCCACAATCCTAAATTCACTTCTGACTTTATTCACCGGCTGTGCTTTATTTTGCAGGAAACTAGCATAATCTGCTAATTTGGCATATTAGGCTCAAGCACTCTAAACAAATGGGGCTTGCTTCTTACAGAATATTTTCTTTTCAAGATGATCTCCTAGGTAAGGAAGCTTGTTTCTTTTCTTGATGTACTCGGAAGATTTCTTTGCAGATAATTCCAACACTTTTATCTTCTTCTTTCTTATTTCATCTTCATTAAGCAGTGTCAGCATAACTCTGATTTCTTTTTGAACAATCTGCTGAGCTTCAAACCTTAACCGTTGTTGTCTTTGTGACTCATCAACCAAAATATACTCATTGAAAAATCTATCCATGACTTGAGGCATAACATTCTCTATTGGAAACAACTCTACTTCCTCTTCTTTTCCAGTAACCGTTACCTCGGGTTTTTCAACCATTGGTGTTGGTACATCATCTTTTAGTATTTCCTGCACCAGATCCTCGTCTTCCTTAAATCTATCTGCTCTCAAATATATATCATTCAAATCAAACATATCGTCATCATCTGATAACTCAACTTCCACTTCTTTCTCAACTCCCTCAATCATTGATCTTTGTTATCTGAGTCATCATATTCTTCGAAATTATAAATTCCAGATTGAACACTTAAAGAAACCGGAACATCTTTATTAAGAATCAATTCCAGGTCACTTTGAGCATCAACAGTCTTTTCTTTAGAGCTCCCTGCTTTTCCAACCTCTTGACCTCACATCTCCTTTTCCTTTTCTGGATACGTGATCATTAAAAGTCCAGACTCTTGTTCACCAAGCTTCCTCCTCTTCTCCCCCTCATGCGGAGCATCATCGGAGTCATCATTATGCTCATCATGTTTGCGTTTTGCAGCAGAAGCTTGTGCT
The DNA here is from genome assembly GCA_020465985.1 of Centrapalus pauciflorus. NCBI lineage: Eukaryota > Viridiplantae > Streptophyta > Magnoliopsida > Asterales > Asteraceae > Centrapalus > Centrapalus pauciflorus. The sequence goes on from JAANYP010003020.1 coordinate 909,583, forward strand.
TTACATCTTTGTTCCACAGCTGAAATCGTCTCAGACATATCTCCTAAAGATGTTATCACCGTACTCTCCAACCCAATCATACGTTCCCTCATTTCATCAAATTGATCATACACAAAGTCTCTGAGCTCATAAATTGATTCTTGTGGATCTCTTTGTTTGACTTCTTTAGCTACATTCTTTCCCTTCAATGGCTTTTGAATATTAGACATCTGTTCCATCATTTTAGAAAATTGATTTGTCATTTGAGTAGAGACGGCGGACATTGCTTCATTCAATTTGTATTCAGTAACAAAGGGTGATAGTCTAACCATTGTGTAACGCAGACTTCCAGTTGACACAACAGTCGAACTTGTAAAAAGAACTTCTCTGTGGCCAGTGCTCAGAGTTGGCAAAGTTATGGCTCTGACTAGACTTACAATCACTTCAAGTGAAGGAGTAACAGATTCTTCCGACACTATGGTTGTTCCGGCAGGGACACGCAGTCCTCCTGCACTTACTTCAACAGATGAAGTCGACTCGAGTGTCGTAAGGTGTATAGGAACTTCTATTTCTTGTGCCTGATCAAAATTTGTACACTCGGGCAGTTGTGTACTTGTTTCAATATCCATAAAATCCAAAGGATTTAAGGATAGGTCGTGTGCTAAATCCGGGTGAGAAATTGAAACATCTTCCTGTTGGGAGGAAAATGAGTGGCTGGGGGTTGTGCAAGCGTCAGTGGGGTACTGACTGTTTCAATGTAGACTCCCATTTAGGAGCCAACAGTAGATGTGGCTAGATCCCGGTTGTTTGGGGTAACTCCCTCACACTCTCCCTAGCTATCTCAACCACATTAATCTCTGGAAATCATTCAGATACTGAAAATTCAATCATGCCAGCACAACCCTCATTATCATCATTACCCTCCTCATTATCATCATCATCATCATCATCTCCTTCATTAGCTCCTACAGCGATATTAGACAATGTTCTCTCTGAATCAAAGCTTCTCTCACCACCCCTCACTGTAACAGGTAACCCAGAGGATGTCTTCTAAGAATGTCTACGATTATGGGATGACTGACTTTGATAATCTTTGGATCAAGTCTGTGGTTATTGTCAATGAAAGGTAGACAATGTTTAGTTTTAACAAGGTGAGTGTCTGGGATGGGTGATGAAGGTGATGGTCGGGTAAATGAGGCTGATTTCACTGGTTTAGATACCTGTGTATGATTGGATGATGAATGAGAATCGGAAGAATTAGAGTTTTGGGATTGAGCTAGGGATGCCATTTGTAACCTGTGAAAATTAATAAACATGTTAATAAAATCAGGTAAACAAATGTAATCTTGCAAATAGAAAAATAAAACATTTTACTTGAAATTAGAAAAAATTGTGTTTTACTGTTTTAAAGCATCGGGATTCCAGACAATAATATTAACATATTATTTTTAGGATTCCAAAGTCAATCGTTAAGAGACCAATGTTAGAAAAACACAAATTTTAAACATTTAAAATGTGAAATTTTTTCTGAAAAATTAGAAATCCAGTACACTTAGTCAAATTTTGAAAAACTTGAAATGAAACTCGAATGAATCCTGAGATTTCTCGGGTGACATAGAAATAAACTCGAATGACATATGAATCCAACTGGAATTGAACTTAGAGGTTTCTCGAATGAAGTAGACATATGAATCCAACTAGAATTGAACATAGAGGTTTCTCGAATGAAGTACCAGTCAAGTTCAATGAAGAACCAGTCAACTCGAATGAAGTATTAATCACCTAGAATGAAGTGTTTGACCAAATCGAATTATGTTGACATTGTCTCGAAACAAATGGGAAAAACACCAAGTCCTAGACTATACAACTCGAATCAGAAAGAAAATTTCTCGAATAACTCATTGATCCAACTCGTATGGAATTAGAACTTTCTCGAATAATGTTATTATCGAGACAGGATTTAAAAATTTTCTAAGTCCCTAAAAATGCCCAACTCGAATAACAAACACAAATTTCTCGAATTAAGACATGTCCAACTCGAACTAACCTAAGGCTTCCTCGGACAGTTCTTTATACAACTCGATCAACAATAAGTTTTTCTCGAATGATATTTTGATCGAGTTAACACTTTTAAAACTTTTCTAAGTCTGCAATGCCACTGAAATTATGAAAAATCATTTCAGGGACATTTTTGCCTATTTATTTTTGTTCCTTACACGAAATTGGATTTTAAATAACTTTTGTTTACTGAACATTGTCAAGAAACACCATTTTCAATACTTAAAATCCAAATTTCAGAATTTTAAAAACTCGAAAATTTTGAAACTTTAATTCAAAATTAATTTTGTGTGTGCTAAAATGGAACTTGAAATTCTTTTTACAAGTCCATATGATCAATACAAAACCACACACACCATCAATTTCACATATAAACCAAAGAATCAACAAATCTCAAATACACACAGTCGACCATCAAGAACACACACACATATTCATATACGTTTAAAAACTCGAAACAAAATACTGAAAAATATGACAACTGATTACAAAGATAGAAGAACACTTACAATTTCTACTCTGATTTTGAAAAACTTGATCAATAATAGACTTTCTTCGAGTGTAAGAAATGTTTGAGAATGGTTTTATGGAGAAGGAGGTGAACAGTGGCCGAGGTATTGAAAAAGTGATATCAGATGTCAATGTATTTGGGTTTTGAATGTTGCACCGGATTTGAAGCTATTGCTATAGCACTTTGTGAATCACAGTAAATGGGAATCTTTTGCGGTGTAACCCGTAATCTCTAAGTTGCCTTTTCATCCACAACACTTGTGAGCAGCACGACAATACTGCTGCATATTTAGCTTCTGCTATTGATAAAGATACACAATGATGCTTTTTGGATGACCAGCAGACATGTTTGTTACCCAGGAATTGTACTGCTCCTGATGTGCTTTTCCGATCCATTTTGTCACCTGCATGATCAGCACCAGAGAAGGCAGATAATGTAAATGAGGATTCCCTGGGATACCACAAACCTAAGTTGGGTGTTCCTTTCAGATATCTTAAAATGCGTTTGGCAGCAGCCAAATTTGACTCTATAGGATGTGCCTGGTAGCACAGACACAAGTAGCAAACATAATATCCGGTCTACTAGCAGTTATGTACATTAATGACCCAATTATCCCTCGATAATGAGTTACATGTACAGGTATCCCTGAAATGTCCTCATCGAGTTTAACTTTAGAATCCAGAGCCATGGGAGTTTTCATGGGTGTACTATTTACCATGTTAAATTTCTTTAACATGTCTTGAATATAGTTAGATTGATTGATGAAAATGCCATCACTTAGTTGTTTTACTTGTAAACCCAAGTAAAAAATAATTTCTCCCATCATGCTCATTTCAAACTTTTGGGACATTAAGAATGCAAATTTCTTGCAAAACTCAGTATTTGTAGACCCAAATATTATATCATCTACATATATTTGAATAACTATGATATCAGGATCCTGACGATTTATAAATAGGGTTGTATCCACTTCACGTTTCTTAAATCCACATTTCAAAAGATAATTTGAAAGTGCATCATACTAAGCACGAGATGCTTGTTTAAGGCCATACAGTGATTTGTCCAAAATATACACATGATCAGGTTTTGAAGGATCGGTAAACCCTTCAGGCTGATACGTATATACTTCGTCATTTAATTCCCCATTTAAAAATGCAGTTGTACATCCATTTGATATACATTGAAGTTTTTATGTGCATCAAATGCTAAAAACAATTGAATCGCTTCAATCCTAGCAAATGGAGAAAATGTTTCGTCGTAATCTATTCCCTCCCGTTGACTGTATCCTTTGGCAACGAGGCAAGCTTTGTTTCGAATGATGACACCGTGATCATCTTTCTTATTCTTGAAGATCCACTTCGTGCCAATGATAGATTTGTCGTTTGGTCGCTCCACCAATCGCCAGACCTTCAACCTTTCAAATTGATTTAAATCTTCTTGCAAAGCCACTATCCAGTCAGCATCCAGAAGAGCTTCTTTCACAGTCTTTGGCTCAATCTTGCTTAAAAAATTTGAGAAGGGACACTCGTTCATGGTTGCTCATCTGGTTTTAACTGAAGCATAAGGATCACCAATTATGTTTTTCAGGTGGGTGATTCCTTGTCCATTTGAATTTATGTGGGTAAGGTTGATCTTGGTCTTGATTGGGGTTCATGTCCAGGAAGGGAATTCGGGGATTTACTTTAGAATTTGATGGAATATCAACTGAGGTAGGGGTTTCCGAGTTTTCAGAATTTAGGGGGGTTTCAAAAGATTCTGGAGCCTGAATTGGTTGTACACTATCAACGGGTAAGTGTACATCTGTTGTTGAAACCTCTCCAGTATCTTCTAAAATTGGTTAATGTGAATGATCTGAGACTACGACTCGATGTTCAATAATCCTGTCGGGAACCAAATTTCAAACATTAGGTTTGGTCTTTTCAAAGTAGTCTTCATAAAAATTCTCAGACAATTTATTTAGATCATTCGATTAAGCATGTTGCTCAAATGACTTCATAGAAGTCGATTGTTTAAGTTTGGGACTTGAACTGGTGTGTTCAGAAGCCATTACAACTTCTTCGTCGAATTTAACATTTACGCCTCTTCGTCCTTTTGTTGTAGACTCGAAAAGCTACAAACTCTTTAGAATAGCCAATGAAGATGCCTTCAATCACTTTCTGATTAAACTTTCCCAAATTGTCTTTGTCATTTAGGAAAAAGCACCTGCATCCAAAGACATGAAAAAATTTTACATTAGGGACTCGTTTATTTATCAGTTTGTATGGTGTCTTTCTGAATCTTTTATTGATAATTGATCTATTCTGAGTAAAACAAGCCATTGCTACAGCGTTAGCCCAAAGGAATAATGGAAGTTTTGAGTAAGCCAGCATTGTCCTAGCAGATTCCACAAGGGTGCGATTTCGTCGTTCAACTGCACCGTTCTGTTGTGGAGTACGAGCTGCTGAGTATTGATGAGTTATTCCAACAGAATTCAGAAACGTCTCGAGTGACTTATTCTTGAATTCTGTACCATTATCAGATCTAATGGTTTGAATTGATAGTTGCAACTTGACTTGAATTTTGCGAATGAAGTCGATAATGATTTCAGTAGCATCGGACTTGGATCTCAGGAAGAATACCCATGTGTATCTTGAACAGTCGTCGACTATAACCAACACATATATTTTCTTGTTAATGCTTTGTACTCGCATAGGTCCACATAAGTCCATATGTAGAAGTTCTAAAGCTCTAGTTGAAGAATCTTCAACCTTTGACTTGTGAGAAGCTCGCACCATTTTCCCTTTTTCACAGGCTGCACACAACTGCTCCTTCTGAAATCTGAGAGTTGGTAGCCCTTTGACTAACCCACCTTTTGCAAGATTGGTTAATTCTTTGAAATTCAGATGTGAGAGACAGCGATTCCATAGCCATGATACTTTAGATGTTGTTTTTGACAATAAGCAAACATCTTTCTTCAAATTGATATTGGCTAGATCTATAGAGTACAGATTTGTTTTCCTATTCCCTGCAAGAATCTCCTTCCCTTCCGTAGATCTAATGCTACACGTATTAGCTTTAATGTTCACTTCTAATCCTTTGTCGCATAGTTGCCCAATACTGAACAGATTATGACCTCGACCGTCAACGTAGAAGACCTTTTGAATTGTAATTTTGTCGTACTCAAGACTCTCATATCCTTTGATCGGACAGAATTAATCATTTCCAAATCGAACCGTCTCACAGAATTTGTCAACAAAGTTTGTGAGGGTTTCTCTCTGTCTGGTCATATGCTTTGAGCACCCGGAGTCAAGGTACCAAACATGATTTACCAATAAGAGAAAAAAAGACGTGAGGTACCCACTTATAGTTGGGTACTTTTGAATTGTTTAAATCATGTGGTGAGTCTTTAGACTTCTCATTAGATAATGTCTTTTACTTAGGAACCCACTTTTTAACAGTATGTTTAGGTATCCAATTTTGTACAGTTCGTTGTGGAACTGATTTTGAAATTTGCTTCTCTGGAACCTTATCCTGTTTAAAAGTAGGAACCTTTTTCTTCTGTAACCAAACAAGCTTGCAGATTTATGTAAAGGTTTAGCATGCAACACATGATAATGAGCAGAATTTAAAGAAAGTAAATCAGTACGAGAGTATTTAGCACAACGTTTATTAGGGAATTTATTACAGATAGAATTATCTATGTGACTAATCCTATCAGTAACAAAATTTTCTTCAATTCTCCACTCTTGTCTTAATCTCTTGTTTTTCGTAGCTTGTTGCTTATTTCTCCAATCTTTATTTTGTGAACTTTTCACAATACAATCTGACATAATAGAAACACGAGAATTAGTCATTTTAAAATTATGTTTATTCTGCATAATTCTCTTACCTTTGGAAGTATGTGCCTTCTTTGCGATAGAATCCTTTGATGAAGAGGATTCACCTTTTTAAAATTTTGGATTTCTCCTTATTCTTGTGTAAAACATGTGAATTTTCTGATGTAACCTTAGATTCTGTAGATATTCTTTTCAGAGTAGTTACAGGTTCTTTAGTTTTTTCAGCTTGTTTGTCATGTAATGGTTTAACAAATTCATCTATTTTGACAAACATATCCTCCAAAGAGTTGAAATCAGAAATCATGTACAGATCAAATTCTTGTTTAGAATTGATAGAATCAGGTTTAATTAAATGTTTTTGATCTGCTTGAGTTTTGTTTTTCAGGCTAAATTTTCAGTTTAATTTTAAAGTATTTATTTCAGCCTGAAGTTTTTCATTTTTAGACTCAAAAGTTTTAATTTTCAATTCAAGATCAAAATTTATCTTTTTAAGAATTGAATTTGGTATATATGGATTTTGAGAATAAGTAGTATTTTCAGATAAATCCTTTTCAGAATACGTCTGAATATACTCTTCTGAAATGCAAGAATTTTGAAAACTATCATTTAATCTATTATAATCTACAGTATTCTGCATTTTATATGTTCTCAACCTTTTTACATCTTCACCTGATTCTACTTCATCCGAAGCTTTCATAGAAAACCATTTGTAATCCTAAATTTATGTATCTGACATCATATATAGTTGGTGAACTTGAAATTGCTTTTGTCAAATATTTAGTATTTGTCCAACCTATACCTGATTTTGAATTATAAAATTCGGTATCTTTAGGTTGATTCAAATATATAGTTTGATCTGTTTGACCTCGTTTAATAAACTCATCTTCCAAAGATTTAATTTTCTCATAAAGCTTTGTTCTTTCATCAAATATAGAATGATATTTCATAGAATAATTTGATGATTCTAATTCAGCTAAATTCAGTTTTTCTTTTAGGTCAGATATATTGTTGTTCATTTTCTGAATTTCACTTTGAAGTTCATTGGATTTATCTTGTAAATCTGATACGGCTCTTAATGCTAATGTCTTATCCTTGGAAAACTCTAACATTAAAGCATGTTCTTGACTCAATTTGTTTTCCAAGGAATGGACATTTTTCTTTTCAGCTTTTAAGGATTTTTAAAATCTTTTTAACATATAAGCCATTTAAGTCAGGTTCTGTTCAAGCATACAGGAGTTATCATCATCAGAATCAGAATTAGATTGTACCTCTGGTGTCTCTGAACTTTCTGAGGCATCTGTATCTAACACATCATCTTCCTTTTCCTTACTACATCCCGCATCTCCTGTTGCCATCAGTGCCATCTCTTCTGTCATTTCATTATCATCTTCAGACTCCTTTTGCTCTTCAGTTTCCACATCTGTCAGACCTACCCAAACCTCATCTTCAGCAATCATAGCAGTCTCACTAAGTTCAGAATCATTGAATACTTCAGATTTCAGACATATATGTGCATCTTTGTCTAGAATATCTTCATCTTCGGATAGTTGGAGCCAATGGTCATCTTCAGCCATCAAAGCCTTACCGGCCTCTTTTTCCTTTGCCAGCAGTGCCTTTCGAGTGTAAAATTCAGAATTCTTTACTACAGGCAATCTGCATTCTCTGGCAAAATGGCCTGGTTTGCCACAGTTATAACATTTTTGCTCAGTATTCTTCTTGGCAGGCTTATCAGTTTTCTCATATTTCTCAGCTTTTTTTCCACTGCTCTCTCCTGATTTTTCATATTTGTCTTTTATCTCAAACTTCTGTGAGCCTTTCTAATACCTCATCTTATTGTTGGTCGGTTTCCAGTAGATTTTCTTCTGAAATGCCTTCGTCAGCAAGGCAATCTGTTTATTCATCTCTTCATTCTCAGAATCAGTAGAGGAATCAGTTGAATATGAATCTGATGAACTACTGCTCAACATAACCCGCTATTCCTTCTTTAGCTTGTATTTATACTTCTTGTCAGCCAAGAGAGCTAACGGATCAACGGTTGTCTTTTCAGCCTGTTTCTCTCCTGACATTTTCCTTAAAACAACTTCTTGGTAGTTGTTAAGGTATTCAAAACCATATGAAAGTCCATGTTGTCAATCTATTTTGTTTGCTGAATTATCATTGTATACTTATCCCACTACGGATTCAGCACGTTCAGGAATTCGACACTTATATCCAAATTTGATTTTGTCACCCCATTCTTCTTCATCTCACTAACCAGATTGACGAACCTCAGATAAGTACTTTCCAGCAATTCTCCTTCTCTTGCTCTAAAGTTTTCAAAGGTCATCAGATTGTTTCACAGGCTCTGTTTGTTGCTGCTTTGTCTGAACTTCGCATCAATTTACATACCTCATCCCAGATGGATTTGGCTGTTTTTGTATTGGTTAGACTGATATATATGTCGTTGGGTATTGAAATCAGCAAGAGCTTTCTGGCAGTCTTGTCTCCCAGTTTTCTTTGTTTTTGTGCTTCAGTAAGGTTTGTGACCTCTAGTGTTCTTTCTGGGATAGGAGGGTTGCCGGTTGATATAGTAGGTAGGGTTTCAAAAACAAAACAGCTGATCCCTCATTTAGTGATTTCAGCATTTCTTCAGAGAGGTCATCGAAAATGATAAATTCTAGGAATCTTTCTTCCATTGAACGTATTCACCTCTGTAGAGAATAGGAGGTTTGGTTTCTGACCCCATGTCTAGTGCATCTTATAACATTTTGACAGATTAAAATGAATCTTCCAAGATCTTTTAAATGGATACTGACTGATGTTGAATGAATATGAAAAATTGATCAAACTTTGGATAAGTTGATCAAACTCGAATGACAAATGAATGAAACTTGATTTGAATTAGATCAAAGTCGAACAATGAGTAGTAAAACTCGATCAATGAATTGAAAAGAATGAAACTCGAATACTGGAAAGAATCAATCAAAGGATTAGTAATGAAACTCGATGATGAGTCTATGAAACTCGAATGACACAGCAGTAAAACTTGTATGAAGAGTAGACTTATGACATATATATCAGTCTAACTCGAATGAACCTGACTTATCATTGATTAAACTCGACTTAATTGTGTTCCGAACTCGAATCAAATTGAATTTCACTTGACTGTTGTTCAAGTCAACTCGAAGTGAACAATATTCAACTCGAATGGATCTAGTTATCAAGTCGATTAAAACTACCTTTTAACTCGAAGGAATTTGTCCAACTCGATTGGAACAAAGTTCAACTCGAGTGAAACAGCTTTCAACTCGATTAAACTAACTTTCCAACTCGATTGAAACTTATTTCAACTCGATTAAACTACCATTTCAACTCCATTAAAATAACTTTCCAACTAAATTCGAGTTTTATAATTTTTGAAAAATTTCAAGTCCGGATTTCCATATTTTCAATTAAATTGCATGAATTGACCCCAAATTGAAATCAAATGTGAGTTTTTCACCAAGAAACACTTTTTTTGAAAGCACTTTGGTTATTTTCATATCAAACACTCTGGTTTTCTCAAGAACAGTCAAGAACAACCGTTTTTCAAAAAAAATCCAAAAAATCAACAAATCTTTTTGTGTGTTTTGAATTATATAATGAAATTAGATTCAATATATTCGTTTTTTCAAATCCTGATCTTTGATCCAATTTATACAAACAACCTCACATTGAATCAAAAACCATAGGGGTTTTTCAAATTTTCAATAACCACGATGAGACAATGATTAAAAAAAAAATTAAAATCAATCAATCTTTTCCATTTCAGTGCTCTGATACCAATTGTGAATTCAGATTAATCAATCATACAATCAATAACAAACAATTTAGAACAAATCAAAAGACCAACTGAATGATTAATTGCACCCCAAATGGAATTACAGAGAAGATGAATTCGTACACTGTAGCTACTGTAGCCCTAGACAATTTGCTATGAAATTTCGTGAAATTCAATTGTCAGATCCGTACCATTTACAAAGAAAGTATTTATTATACAAAAATACATTTCTACGAGATAACTACAACACAGCCCCTAGACTCATTATATCATCAATTAAAATAGATTCTAACATTCTTAGCATTTTAATAGAAAAATCAAAAAGATTTTTTTTGGGCCAATTTTTATTTGTTTAGTTAATTTTATTTTGGTTCATTTAAGTTTTGGCCCAATCTTTATTTGAGTGTGTTTGGCCCACCAGTTGGAAAAACCCACGCGGATCCTCATAAACCAACCCGACCCAACCACCTATGAATAGGCGGGATCTTTTCTTCTCTCTTACGCTTCCTTTTTCCTCTTCTCCGATGACTGAAAACCGCAATAGCCACGATTTTTCAAGCTCCTAAGCTCAATTCACGTTCGTTTTTCACCATTCCTTTTGCATTTTCCTTATAATCGACCATCAGGTAATCCATTTCTTGCTTTATTTTTCATTTTAACTTATATTTTTATGATTTTAAATTTCCAGAATTTAAAGGGTTTTATCTCGATTTTTTTACCTTTTTAGGTTAGTAAATCAGGTTGTTGTAAGTTAGTATAGTTAAGTAAAATGTTCTAAATCATTTCTAGTATTAGGATCTGCATTTTCATTCAATTTTATGAATTTTAGGAACGGTACACGTATGCATGTGCATGAACATCATAAATGCATAATTTTTCTAAGTATAATTTCGGGTCCATCCGAAATTCGCATGGTCGTTCCAATTTCGGATCCATCTGAAATTCGGATGGCCCCCACTTAGTTAAGTTTTTTCATATTCATAGGACCCCCATCCTAATTTCAGATCCATCCGAAATTCGGGTCACTTGATATCTTTGGCTTAGAAAATATAGAAATCTCAACTTCGGTCCATGCGAATTTCGGATCAACCGAAATTCGGACGGTTGCCAAAGATGGCATTTATATAGTTTGAAAATCTAAGTGTATGTCATGGCCCACCCAAAATTCGGGTCCACACGAATTTCATACCCACTCTGAATTTTGTAACTTCATTTTTAGCATAAGTGTTTAGATGTAAGCATTCATACCCGAATCTCGGATGCATCCGAAACTCGGGTCCCATATATTTTTCCATACTTAGTTTTTCTTTAAGATTTTTACTTTTTCATGCATCATATCATCCTAATTTCGATTCCAACCGAAATTCGGATTACCCCATCTGAGTTTCGATCCTACCCGAAATTCGGTCAACACTTTTTTTTCAATTTTTCTTTGCATTTCATTTTTTATATAAATCAAAAACAAAATAAATTTCCATGCCCTTTGCACCATTAGTTCTAGTTCAAATAAGTGTTTGAGTGAACACGTCTATTATAACATTGGTCTCTTAACGATCGACTTTGGATTTTATTTAGTAGAACTTACCTTCTATTGAAAAAATTCCCGATGCTTTAAACAACATAGACGGGTTCTATTTCACACTTATTTCAGACTTAATCTCAATGTATTGTTTCTACACAAGTCTGCTTAACTAACTGTGTTGCCTTTCTACAGGACTCATGGATCCCCAGCTCACCCAAACCATCCCCCATCCTCCCATACCTCATCAAAACTGACAGTTGCCAGAAGAAACCCTTCTTCAATCTGATCACACAGAATTTGCTACACATAAATGGCAACTAGACCTCTCCATTCTCCGCTCCAAAGCCGAGGATATCACTTTTGGATATCCTCAAAGGCCACCCAATCTTCTATTCCCTCACCACAGCCATTTCTGTACCTATAATTTAGCTCCAACAATTCTGGTACCATCTGAAGTTTGTCAATGAGGCAGTCCCTCATTTCCCCACAAAAGTCGACTCCGTCCCCATCCGCCTAACTATAGAAGCCATACGCCACATTCTCAGCCTCCCAACCGAACACTTCTCAGTCTCTAAATACTCCTTTGCTCCGATTCCAACCCCCGCCCAAACACTCGAAGAAGTCCAATCCCTAGGTTATGACGGTGCCCTATCAAAACCATTTGACTTCAAAACAAAACAACTCCAATCACACTGGAGGGTATTCTTCGACATCATCCACAAATGCTTCACGGGCAAGCATTCTGGTACGACTCCGCCTCAATTCACATACTTGCAATGTTCGCCGCATTTGCATTCGACAGACATTTCGATTACGCGGCGTTCATTTTTGATGAGTTAAAGAGGGCAGTCCAAGATAGAGGAACCAAGGGTGAGCAGAAATTTATACCATTTCAAAGGTTCCTCCAACTGATCATTCAATTCGCCATGGATCATCACGATGATATCCATGAAAGGCCTGAAGCTGACGTATAGAAGACGGTCGCTCTCCAATGGTTTAAGATCCCGATGGACATTCCTCGAGTTCAAGTCATGAACATTCCACTGTCGCTTCTCAATATGGCAGATAGAAGTCTCGAAAGGGTAAGGGTTTATTACGAAGGTGTGTATCCGGAAGAGGCTCAGTCAGAACCGACAGAGCCAACCACTTCAAAAGGTGCAGAGCACATGAGTGGCAGATGTGTGAAGAGGGTGAGGGTGCAGAAGGCACCAGTCTCTGACCCTTTGAGGGCCGAAATATTGGGAGTTGAGGGAGTTCCTACCACCCAAAGACGGACAACTCACCAAAAGGCCACCAGTCCAGTGGCCGAAATAACCCAAGCTAGCCATTCAGATTCCCCTCATAGGGAACCTCTTTCACATCACGAGGATAATGCACAAATGTCATCTCCCCCTCATTTGGATATGGGAGATGTTGAAATAGGTCACCTACCGCCCCCCGATGACCGATGTTCACTTGATCACGGTTGGTTCACCACCCCCATAACACTCCACCGCATGAGCACGACGCCTCTGTGGCGTTCCCGCACATCCGAGACGCCTCCGTGGCGTTTCCACAAACTTCCAGATCTGCAATCGAAGCTGGGGAAGTAGAAAGGATGGAAGGAAGTCCTGAAGCAACAACACAAATTTCTTCCGCTTCAGGCCATCGAGGGATGACAGCCGAGATGTTAAGGGCCTACCCGGGCTGACCTGCAAGCCCTTAAAGTCGCTTCTGATGAAAAACATTACTCCCTTCTCTCTTTTTTGAAGGGAAAGGGTGTTGCAACTCAGGAGTTGCCACCAGGAACCTATTCAGTCCAATCTACAGTGGCGCTTAAAGAACAAATTGCCTCGACCGCAGCCATCCTCACTAATTCTATGGAAAGCTTACGTAGGCTAATACTGCGCGTCGAGGCAGAGATGAATAAAAGAATGGAAAGACTAGAATCGGCTGTCATAGATTTGTTGACACTATGCAAACCTCAGGCTGAGTCATTAACAAGGAAACATGATGACCATGAGGACCATAGTCATCCTAAGGGGGAGAAACACCCAAGACTACAGCCCTAAGGGAGAGTTACCATGTGTAGGAGGAGCAGGAGGTGAGCGAAATGGGGAGAAATTTTCAAGTGCTAAAGAGGGTCAGACAGAAGAAGATCTGATGATGGCGATGGTAGTATATGAGCCTCCTTCTGACAAAGTTGAAATCATCTTATCGTCTGATTCAGACTCGGAGATTGATCAAGGCGAACAATTAATGATACCTAAACCAGAGCATGAATCCCCACAAAGATCATCTTCTTCTTTTGACTTCCTGAATTCTCCAACCCACGTACCCCAAAAAGAGATATTATCAGCCTTAAGAGCACCTTCCCCACCTCCTGCCCAACAGCCTACTCCTGAACCTACCACCACCCCAGAAATCCAAACTTCGTTCGCCCAATCCATTGAACCATCAGGGGCATGTCTTGTCGACTGCTTTCAAGAGGACCTCGAGGTATCTCTCAAATATGACAGAGTAGACCTGGACTGGGTCACATGGTTCTCAAAAGGCAAGGTACATACCCTTCCTGCCAGCGAGAGAGACTCTCTAAGGCTTGACCATCAGGGTCGAGTATATAAAATGTTTGAAATACCAGCTGCAGAAGTTAAGGCCCTACCGGTTCAAGGGCTGAAACAATATTTGATGAAATTAAAAGTAGAGGATTTTCTTCAGTCGTATCTAGAAGATAAATTCAATGTTGTGTTATGAAAAAGCCCGGTAAGTATAGCAGATGTCTTCTAATGGAGCTAAGTGATGCATCGAAAGTAGAACAAGGTGAATACAACCAAATGATGCTGAGAGAAACTAGGTCGAAGTCGGCATACTGGTCAAAGTCGAAGATTGCAAAGATAGTCACCGTTCTATGTACAAACGAGCCCGTCTATTCACTCCTTCTTTTAACATCAAACGAGAAGACGGATCATCACAACTGTTACATGAGAGTGACCTTGATTTTATGAACCCCGATGATATTGCAACTATGCACAACAAACTGAAAAATAAAGTAAAGGGGTGATTAAGTCATGTCACTGGTCTTACAGCTATGACCAGATGTATGAGACAACTTTCCATCATCATGTGCTTAACCGATTTCCAAATGGCTATTGAGAGCTTTTTGGAAAAAGTGGGACTCAAGGCTCCTGATCAAACATTTTTTGGTGTCGGTCATCAACCCATGTATCGGGTCTTCATGGGAGCTGATCAGGGAGTCATCTTTTTGGATAAGAATGGACAAAAGTATTCTTGCGTTTTGAGGAGTTGTCCTATTACTCCGATGACACTCTCCGTTTAACAAGAGCAGAGCTGAATGGGAGAATCCAACAGGATGATGCCCAGAATGTTTCTGAACTTAAGAAAAGGCCTAAGGAGATATAGGACATACTCAACGCACTCGAGCTTATAAATGACAGGTTGCATGCTCGCCGGGTGATCAAAAGATACAATGTTATTCTTGGCCTGGAGAAAATCTAAAGAGCAAGCCTTTCATCCTCCACAGTGATTGAAAAGGTGGAGCTTGTTACATATTAAATCTCAATCCTGTGGATTCTATTTTGTAATAGTTAGTTTAATTTCATTTCCATGTAATTTATTTTCCTTCATTTGTAAGTTATTTCATTTAATTAGAAGTTAAGGGGTATAGTTTGTAAACCCTTCAAACTTGGTTTTTATATTAGGGTTTCCCACAATTTTGTCATTATTCTCATTTAAATGAAATGCGGCCACCGTATTTGACATTTTTCTCTCTGACAGTTCATGCAAGATTGAGTGACAATTCTCTTTGTGTGATTCAATATTATTATTGTTTATGGGTGTGAGTGCAAGATATATTGATTGGGATGAATTAACAAGTATGTCCATGTCTAGTAAAATAGGTGGCCATGTTCATATCATATAAAAAAAATATGAGACTTTGAGATTAACGACAAACAACATAACACTGAATATACTATTGACATGATATAAAGATTAAAAAATGTTAGAAATAATATGAAAAACAAATTGAGCAACACAAGAAGCTAAAAGAAATATTAAAGAGCATCAGTGAAGGCTGTAGCAAAGTGGCAAGCTGTCCATAAGTCTGATATGAGTCAAATAGTGGTTCTAACCAACTACAGATTGTGAGCAATCGAATCAGAGCCAGAAAGCACATTAACCAGTACTGTGAGTTGTAGATTTTACTTTAACTGCAAATTATGTGAATTGAGACTTTTGTTGCATTATCTTGACTTCATTTTGGCATTCCGATCTCATTGAGCACAATGATATAATGTCATAGCACGTTTACTTTGATTTGTTGAGCTGAGCATTTCTTCTTCTAGCTTCTATTCTTTGACCAGTCATTCGATTGTTAAGCTTAACACCAATACTATTATTCAGTGTTGGATTACAGTTAAGCCTATGATGTGTTGATTTACATGATGAAAGCACAGAGGGTAGCTAGAGCTGAGCATTTTGATGATATCCATACAACAATTACTGGTAGCTAGCCCAGTACGTGGCTGATGTCCACATATTGATGCGTGTGTATGGTGTTATCATTATCCTGAGCTTTTATATGAATTTGTCTAAAGTCTCAAAAGTGACAATAGTTTTATAACTAGGAGCTGGGAAAGGACGCGCTTCAGAGCAATTATTTCGACCGGTGTCTGATAAGTCTATAATTTATGTGGTTTCTGAGTCATATTATGATCATTTTAAGCAAAGATACTTTGTAAAATCCATATTATTACTCCAAGTTTGTATTTCAGGACCAAGATGTTAAAAATAAGCAATCAAAGAGAATTCACAGCAAACTGAGCATAGGGGGCGCAGGCCTGCGCTACCCTGCGCTCCACATAGCGTCCCAACTGTCCAGATACGTTCCAACACACGCCAGCTAAACCCTAGCTGCATCCGGGCGCAGGCCTGCATTCTACCCTAGTTTCACATTAAATCTTCAATCCGACGTTAGTTCTTCTCAATTACTAGCAAGGTATACTCCTTATAACCCATTTAACTTCATTCTACCCTACTTTCGTCAAGCATGCATGGGTTGAGGTTTGTGGGAGTTACATGGTTTTATAGAAAAAACGGTTATTAAAAGTTTTCAAATATTCATTTAATTAGTATAAAATTATTCTCGCAAAACTTTTGTAAAAATTATGCATTTTTTCGTATATATTATAGTTTATAAACTTTTTGTCGTAAAAGGTTACGTTTTTATTGTTAAATTAATTATTATTAAACTTCACGCATTTGATAGGGCTAGATTGGGCTCACATTGTTGGTGAGACTTAGGATTAGTTTAATTATTATCGAGAAAGGGTGTTAAAATAATCATGCATCATGTACATACAAACCCCAAAATTTTAATTCACTGTCTTTGTGTTATTTTTTGATGTCAACCCAGTTCCATGCAAATGGTAAACGTCCCGGAAATTCCCAAAAACCTAGGATGAGAACCCACAACCCTAGGGATGTTCGTTTTGAAAAACCACTAAATGTGGAGTTCCCTGAAATTCCACCAAACATTTACAATGGTAAACCCCCTAGGTTTCTCATAGAGCGTACCATAAAAAAATCTGACTTTGATAATTTTGAAATATTAGAGTGTTTTGAGAGACTAGGATCGGCTAAAGCCATACAATGGGAACTTCTATATATTCATACTAGTTTGATCCAACAGTGGTTCGCTACTGTTCAGAAAACAGAAGAGAAAGAGGACCATGACTTTGAGCTCACGGGAATAGTAGGAAACAAGAAAGTGTCGGTATCTAGGAAAATCCTTTGTGAGGAATTCGGTATAGATGTAGATATTCCAAGGCCTATGGAATTTTGGTCATCTTTAGATCTTCAAGGGGGTAGAGCGAGACAAATTGGTGGATGGTCTAAGAAATGGGATGGGATGTTAGCCACGGTATTTGGAATCCTAATAGAGGAGGCGAGAGAGTATGTCCACTATAATAAGGGGGATTTATGTCTGCTAGCTAAAGTGTTGTGTAAGTTTGTTACCCGCAACTTGCTTCTCAGATATTAAGACACCACTATTGTGAGACCACAAGAAATACTCTTAGTGCATGCTTTAGTGACTAGATACCCAACCATATCCTTAGGGTACATAATATTGGAAAATATGTGGGAGTGTAGTTTCTCAGGGCAAAGGATGAATTATCCATACTGCCGTATGCTAACTGAGCTATTTATTATTAAGAAAGCGGTGTCGGAACAATTGCCAATTAAATACCTCAACCCAAACGAGATTTGGTTCACTAGAGTCACAATGTTAGGGCTAGTCTTTGAGAAAAACCATTTAATTTTGATGTCACGAGGACGTCACAAAAGTCTAAGTTGGGGAGGGTAGTTTATAACGATAAAATTAATTTACTAATTTAGCCCTCACAAAAATTTTTAGACTACATTCTATAACAAAAATTAGAAAGATTTACAGCCCCGCGTACCAAAACAGTAAAAAAATGAATTTTCAGCAGAGTTGGGCGGGGGGGGGGGGGGGGGAGCGCAGGTCCGCGCTGGCCCTGCGTCCCATCGACCTAAAATACAGATTTGAGCAGAACTTTTCATTTCTACAAACCCTAGAACCTTTTTCAACGGTTGGGTGTGTGGCTCTCTCCCAAAAACATCATACTTGTGCCCAAAATTTGCAAATTTAAGCTTCAAAACACCCACATTTTCATTAATATCAAAGATCTAGGCTAGAAATCACTTCTTTCTAGATAGTTTCATCCATTTTGAAGATTTATGGGTAGAGAAAGTGGTGAAGAAAAAAAAGCTAGATTTGTACCAAGTTAAGCTTCCAATCACCAAGGTTAGTGTTTTGATTGAGTTATTGCAACTTATTTCATACTTTTTGAGTAAAAATGAAAACTTGAGCTTCATGGTCATCAATGGAGTTTTCATGGTGATTTTGACTTTTTAGAGTCAAAGTATGTGAAATTGCATGAATTTGATGATAACCTTGATGTATATTTTTATGAGATATGTGTTTATGTGTTAAGTTTATTAATTTGTCATGGTTAATTTCTAGAAATTAATTTGAATTTAAAAGTTGGTTGCCTAAATGTGCATATATTGTTAAAATCATAAAACTTGGGTGACTAGCTTAAAAATAAATTTTACGTGCTAAATGGTTTTTATTAAAATATAATAAATGTTTGGTGTTTAAAATAATGGCAAGTTATAGACTATATATATAGGATGCAAAATGTGAGCGTAAAAGAGTATATATATAGATGCATCTTTTAAGTAAGCGTAATTGTGCAATTTACAATTATAGGTTACATTATTTAATTTATCTCATACATATTATGGTTGCTTGGCACAAATTGTAGATTTCGAGGAGAACGAGGCAACAAACTCAAAATGTTAATGTCCCGATAGATTGGTCTCCAAACCTCCTATTATCCCAACATCCCGAACACATTAGAACACACTTGTTTTTGTATAAGAAATACTCAAATAAAGTGTTAGCCGAAAAGAGGGTTAAAAGGAGCGATTTTTAGGATTTCGGGATCCCATACCTTTTTGACTATATATGGTAGGGAAATTGTGCTTGAGTTGGGTGGCCACGATATTTATCATGCCGATGTAGTTGAGTGGATGTCTACCCTACAGAGGGAGACAGGTCGTTCAACGAACGACTTTAGGTTGATAGGTACTGTCCATGGTAGGGACGTGGCGACGGATGCACAAATCCTTCGCCAATTATTTAATTTAGATACTGGTGTAGGCTACGAAGGGTCTAACCAGCAGGGGTACGAGTATAGGAATGAGGCCCAATTGGTCTTCACTGATATGACTTGGTCAGGGTAGTGGACAGAGCAGGTTAATAGAGTTTTTATCTCATCCATTTTGGAGTCCGAGTCCTCCATTTCATACAGTCGAAAGGCTTTGTCTCCGAGGTGTAAGCTGCTTCACAAGATTCTTGTGAACAACATTTTGCCCCGCGATAGTGACCTGACTAAAGTCAGGTATATGGGTATCACAGTCCTTCATTGCCCTACTTAAGGGTAGGCCCAGACTGTCCTTTGCGTGGACAATTATGAAATATTTATGGGCTATGTACGACACGAGAGAGAGAGAGAGAGAGAGAGAAAGAGAGAGAGAGAGAGAGAATGATCACCCCCCATGCTTGGTTGATCTCCAAGTTCCTTGAGAGGACGGCCTCACTTTCGCCCGATTCCCTGCTATCCCCCATTTCGGCAACGTTCATTACGGCCGGCATGTTCCCTACCTTGATTTTTAGGGAAGTTTACGAAGGGTTCGAGATATTCGAAAAATAGACAAATGAGTCGTATATTGAAGACTATACTAAGGATGAGAGGAGAGAGAGAGAGAGAGAGAGAGAGAGAGAGGAGAAGGCCGCTAATGAGGCGGGAGTTCGGTATGCTGAGCCGAACCTAGGTGCGTCTACCTCACGCAGTCAAGGTAATGACAGTTTTTGATTTTGACCGCATGATGAGGCGGATAGAGGATATAGCAGTGGGTCAGGGTGAGTTCCCAGAGGATGTGACCCAGAGACTAGATGAGATGAATGGGCATACGACCCATATTTATGATAGGGTCGATCACTTAGCGGGTCGGGTAGATCAGTTGCAGGATGGGTAGAGAGACCTTGCATACCAAAATGCCTACTACCAGCATCATGATTGGGCATATTGGGATGGAGTTCGACATCACAAGGACTCCGTAGCTGGTATGCCATATCATTCTTATGAGGATTACACGATGCCCGACTACCAGGCCTATAAACCTGCCGTAGATACTTATCAGTGCTATCCAGCGCATGACAGACTGGACCACCCAGACCCGATGCCCTCTCACTTGGTTCCGCCGACTGCACAGTTCACCCATGGCCAGAACCCGTATACCGACTTCTTCAACATCGTCTTCGGTCCTCCTCCGCCGCCTCCTCCATTTGAATGATCGCGTACTATCTTTCCTTATTCTTTACTTTTCTATCTTTTATTTTATATTAGTTTGTTATGCATTTAATTTCTTTGTCGTAATTTTCCTTTATTTTTAGTTCTTAGTCGAGTCCTTTTTACACTTTATAATGTTTATATAGTCTGTCATTCCTTCCCGATTTGGGTCTTGTTTGCCGACCAAGTCGTGGAACATGATGATACTTATAAAATACATGTGCGAGTAAATTGGCTTGTGTCGACAGGATATTTTATAATTAAGAAAAGAGTCGTAATAATAAATAAAACTTTTGCCATGTAAAATGATTTTAAGTACGTTAAAATGTATATGAGCTTAAATATAAGTAATGTGTGAAAAGATTTTGGAAACTCATGCAATAAGTGGGAGAACTTAATCATGTTTTAGCCTCAAAAGTAAGTTAATTGTAGTGTAGATGGTTCGGGAAACTAAGTCCTTAGAGGTACCACTCATGCCTAATCCCCTAATACCATTTGGTTTGGGAGCGGTTGACCGAAATCTCGTTACATGGACCATATAGCTAATCTAGTGAAAAGAATATATATAGAAGCATGGTGTTAAAAAGAAAATTTTTCGTAAACATGCAAAGAGGAAAAGATGGTCGGAAGACCCACATGTTTCAAGTATCGTAACCTTGAGCTAAAAAGGTATTTTCAAAAGTGAGATACATTATATAAGTTCTAAGAGAAGTATATTTTAACTGAAAACGTCTTCATTTCACATGTTTGAAATTTTAATGCATTAGTGCGAAGGCTAGCTTAACATCAAATTCCTAGACTCACTGCCAATACATGCTCATTACTTAGTTAGTTCTGATTTCAAAAGCTTGTTCGGGGACGACTAAGAGTTAAGTTGGGGAGATTTGATAAGTTTAAAATTTATATGGTTTCTAAGTTATATTATGATCATTTTAATCAACGATACTTTGTAAAATCCATATTATTACTCCAAATTTGTATTTCAGGGCCAAGATGTTAAAAAGAAGCAATCTGAGAGAATTTAGAGCAAACCGTGCTTTGGAGGGCGCAGGCCTGCGCCACCCTGCGCTCCACATAGTGTCTCAACTGTCTAGATACGTTCCAACACATCCCAGCTAAACCCTAGCTGCATTCGGGCGCAGAGGGGCGCAGGCCTGCGCTAATGCGGCGCAAAAACGCGTTTTACAGCCTATGTAACCCTAATCTCGACCTCCCTATAAATACAAGTCGAGGGGCAACTTTGGAGAGAATCCCGACGTGTGTGAAAGTGTGTCGAAGCCCTGCGGGAGTGGATCTACGATACGAGAATGAAGACGGTGATTCGCAAGCTACCCAATGACTCAGATCTATGATTGTGACGAGCATACAATGAGCGGCTAATCCCATTAGCCGTTTGCGGAGCATCTATGGCTAAGTTTACTCTTCTTTAATTTCTTATGTTTTGATGTATTCGGATTAAGCGTGATCTATTATGTGTATGCAAATGATAAACATTTGGCTATGATTATGATTATGTGTTGCGATTGGTAAAAGGAAGATAGTTTATCGTGGTGTTATTATTCATGTCGAGTCCATTAGCTTAGGGATTAAGATGAGTAATAATGTAGCATACGCTATGCCGAGAGTTATTGCTGACAACACGTTTGATTAATTTAGTCGCGCAATTGATTATGTTTATGTGATCGTTGCTTGAAATTATAGTGAGTAATACTTATGACGTGGTGATCCCGTGAATGGTTATTCGTCTCTTGATTGTTTATCTACTACGCTAGTCGTCTTGTCATTAATTTTAGTTACAAAGAAATAGCAAATCATTACTCTAAACAAATCATTCAAATCCACAAATTCACAATTTAAATGTTTTCAATAAACTTATAAGGCTAATAACCCAATCTTGATTACGACCACACTCCCTGTGGATTCGACCCTTACTTCCTAGCTAAATAGTGGATTTAAGGACTAATTCTTCGGGTCACAACAACGGCCCATCAGTGTCCCTTCGAGATTTGAGCTATACAAGAGCCTAGTGTAGTGCATGAGCAATAGAGCTGAGTTGTGCATGAGCCGAGTGCAGTGCATGAGCTTTTGAGCCTGCATTTATGATTGCATGTTAAATGTGAAATTCTACATACTCACTAAGCAATTAATCTTACCCAGTTGTTGTATTATTTTTTAGGTAACAACAAATGATTGGTTGGACCTAGTTCATAGGTAAAAACTGTGAAAGAGCTTGAAGTGGCTTAGAACCTGTTTCAATATTTTTGTATTTGACTGAATAGTGTAGAAGTTTGTACCTTACTACTTAAATTTGTCTCTGTTTGTAATTGACTTTAATTCCGCACTATTAATTATTGTTTTAGTTTCATGATTGATATTGAATTGCCACTAGGGCCTAGTCTTAAGACCTTTGAGAAATCTAGGTCTTACAGTATGGTATTAGAGCAAATAGTTTGAGGGAATTATTTTAATATGTGTAATACATGTACCCAAACTTATGCAATGCTATAGTATCAATCATGACATGACGGCTTGAACTAAGATAGGCTTTCAGAGACTAGTAGGACGGGGCATGAAAGGGTACAAAATGCTAGACTAACGAGCTAAATATTTAGATTTGTATTTCAGAATTCAGGAGAAGGAGGACCATCAGGTGGTATGACCCCAGAGTAAATCCTAGAAATGATGCAACAACTAATATCCCAGAATAATGAACAACAAAATAAGTTTATGTCAGACCAAATTGACGCAATGAAGAAAACTTAAAAGAAAAGCAAACATAAAAAGAAGCAAACTGAACAATCAAGTGAATCTGATTCTGATAATGTGCATGTCAATCAACAAATTGAACAACCAAAAGGCTATAGTTTCAAAGACTTCAAACTGAGTGGTGCGATAACATTTGAAGGCACAATAAACCCAATACAAGCCTTACACTGGGTAAATCATAATGAAGAAATCTTCAGTATCTCAGAATGTCTGGATAGCAATAGAGTTATGTTCGTTACGACATTGATTGTTGGAACCACTAGAGCCTGGTATAAGACAAAATAGAGCATCTATGGTGAACAAGCAATTAAGGCACTTGACTGGGAGCAGTTCTTGGAAATGTTCAACGCAACATATTGCCCAACTGACAAACAAGACGAACTTGAGATGCAGTTGATGAAGTTGAAACAAGGAACTATACATGTTGATGAATATGAGCACGGGTTGTAACATCCCAAAATTTAGATTATATAATTAGTGTGATGAATCATTTAAAGTATTCAAAATGTGAAATAGAAATAAAAAGTTAATTGCCTAAATTGATAGAATAGTTTGATAACATATTCAAGAAATTGACATTAAAATTTTATCCTTTTTAGAAATATTTAAATTTTGTCATCTCTTGGGGAGATGAAACATGACATTTCCACCATCTTTTGGCTAAGCCAATGAAGGCTTTTTCTTTATAAGAAAATGTCTCATTCTTGTCATATTCATACTCTATATAATCCCACCTTTGAATCCACTATTCTATTGCCAAAATCAGTATTTTTTTTAACCTTCGAAAAAATGTTGTTGGAGAGTGAGTGAGGGTTGGAACTTGAGTCTTGGAAGAGAAGCTTCATCTCCTTCATTTGTTTCCCATCTATAATCTTGAGGTAACCATCATCTCCATTACTGTTTTATAAATTTAATGTATTAAATAATCATCAAAATAAAGCTTTTAAGGAAGTTATTTTCTAAAAATAAAACCATTTGTTCAATATTTTCATCATCATCTTCCTTGTAGACATTGAACTCCATTAATGGAGTTTCTCCAAAATTTGTGGAGAACCTTGAAATAACCTTTTAAACATCAAACAATCTTGAATACTAGTTTAGCATTGAGTTTACTATGTTATTTCATGGATTGGATAGAGATTTAGAAACAAGAAAATGAGAATTTAAGATTTGTCAAGTAAGATTTGTATGAGTTGACTTTTGGGAAATATATAGATTAAATGGAACAAAGATTGGAAAAAAAAGAGAAAGAAAAAAAATGGGGTTGCGGATTCCGACCGGCGGCGGCGGCGCCGGTGGCTGGCCGGCCGGCGGTCTGTCAGCTGCCCTCTGTCTGCTGCTCTGATGCTTCCTGCCTGTTCACTTCCGGCTGCCTCACGACAAATAAAGAAAAAAGCATGAGGTCTTAAAATTGGAACTTGGGCTTTTAATTAATTGATATGGGCTTCTAACTAAACTGAAATTTGGGCTTCGATTATTTCATACTTGGGCTTTTAAATAATTGATATGGGCTTCTAATTAAATTGAAATTTGGGCTTTAATTAATTAATACTTGGGCTTCTAATTAAATTGATACTTGGGCTTTGTAATTAAATGATATTTGGGCTAAAGCTAGATTAAGTGGTTAGTTATAACTAGTTAATTTGGGCTAACAAAATAGATTAACAAATTAGATGGGTTGCATTGCTATTGGTTTGGGTTGCCACTAAATTCTTAGATTTGGTTTATTTATATTAGTGTGGACTAATATAATTGATGAAGTTAGATAATTAAATTATTTATCTTTTGAGCTTACACTAACTAAAATATACATAGATTGATTCATCTTGCTTTAGTTATGGACTAATATAATTGAATAATGATTTTGAGACCACATAATATTAAATGGATTTGAATATTAAATTATCAAGTTATATAGAGAGTATTTAGTAGATAACACGAATAGTTAATTTAAATATTTATCTAAAATCTTACAAGAGAAACTTATATTAATTGGGACCTTTATTTTATAAAATTAAATTAGAAGATCAAAATAATTTTGTTATTAATAAACGCCAATATTGGATACAAAATGGAAAGGACTAAAATAAAACACATATCGTAAGATGGTTAAATATTAATAGCGAAATTTTATATTATGGTATCAGGACTACAGTAGTGTTGTGTTGAGCTTTGGCTAGAGCTTGAATATTATTGCTAGAGTTTATGCCGAACTTCAAGATTGAGGGAAACTATGGAACATGCTGATTTGCAGGCTATGTGAGTAACTTATTTAAATGCATAATATTCATATGTGATTACTTGAACTTGATATCTGACTTATTATGATTGCCCTGAGAATTTTTTTTATATTTCCATTATAAAATTATTGAGATTGCTTTGCCATGTTAAATTATTACCATGAGTCTATATGCGAGATACTCGAGTATGCATACTGAGATGGAGATATTATGAGACATCTATGAGAGTGTGATGCTACTTCATGTGGCATAACACACACCGAGCGAGTCGGTGCGCTAGCATGTCGGGCGAGCCGCATGCCTAGATATGTCTCCACGGGCGAGCCGTGAATTATTCCGGGCGAGCCGGATCTGTAGTATGTTGTATCTATGGCCAACAATTATTCTACCCTTGTTATATGTGTATGTTGTGTTTTTAAATTTGTTACTCACTAGGCGATTGCTTACCCCATTGGGGGACTTATATTTTTACAGGTTCTGCCGATAAGGGTAAGGCCACTATGGGTCAGAGTTCTGATTGATGTTGAACTACGTGTTGAAGAGATAGAGATGCCTTCGAGATTCTCATGCCTTAGTTTTTATTATGATACTTTTGGGCTCGGGTAGATCCTTAGACTTGATTAATTAAGATTGGCATGTAATATCAATACTCTGATTTTGCAAGCATACTCTGATGATGTTTTTGGATAGTTGTCTGCACTATATATTATCCTTTGAGAAAAATTTTAATTATTCCATATTTTGAGGTGCTTATAACGTAGAGATCTTGTAATCGTTCTATAGAATTTAGGATGGGTGTTTCAATATCAGAGCCAGGTTTGGTTTAAGTGAATTAAGTATCTGTTAGGTACTTAGTCTTAAACCTTATGACTTGCATGATCACTGTTAGAATAAGTGATGACTAATACGGGATATATGGCCTTTTAAGAACCCATAGAACTTGGGTAGGGGTAATATAGGAAACATGTGCTTATAAATATGAATGTATCCCTCACAACGAAATTGATTGATAATAATAACTCAAGTTATGGATACGTGAATTATAAAACTGTACAAAAGGGAAATATCTATAAATGAAAAGATCTTATATGATTATTAGCGTTAACATGATAAAGAGAATAAATCAAATGCATGAAACTCTAAATTTCAGGCCCGTCGTCGAAGAGGACGATAGCCAAAGTCGGGTGAACGAAAACATGAATGTGAACGTTGAGTCTGTTAACATTGAGAACACTCAGGACGAGCAAGATGATGATGATGAGGTAGACCCGATCATGGCACAGGAGAACCGTATCATGAAGTATGTGACAAGGTATGTGCGTCATGCCATGGCAGAAGGACGAATGGAGAATCAGCGTGACCTACAGGAGATTAAGCAATTAATAGCGGCATCTAAGTCTGGTAATGGTGAAAATGAGCATAAGACACCTTCGGCTGAGGAAAAGAAAACTGGGTCTGGTACTGAAGCTGGAAAATCTGAGAGAACATCATTCAAGAATTTCAAAGGCTGTGGAGCCAAAGAGTTTGTGGGAGAGACTGAGCCGGTAAAGGCTCTGGAGTGGGTTGAGTGCATGGAGCGTGCCTTTCATCTGAGTCACTGCTGGGATTTGGACAAAGTTACCTACGCAGCGGGTATGTTAGTAGTACGAGCTGGTACCTGGTGGTTGAATATTGAGAGAGCAGTGGGATTTGATTTGATCCAGTCCATGACGTGGGAGCAATTTACTCGAAGAATCAATGAGCAGTATTGTCCGATTGATATGGTGAAACAATTGGAGAAAGAATTTTTAGCACTTGAGCAAGGGGAGATGTCAGTTACCGAGTATGAGGCAGTGTTCAGAGAGAAATCTAAGTTTGCGAAGAGGTATGAGATAGACGAGGAACAAAAGATTGATAGGTTTGTTGATGGTCTTTGACAGGGAATACGAGAGTTTGTGATATTGCAAAAGTTTTTGAGGTTAGAAGAGGCAGCAATGAGTGCGCGAAAGCGCGAGAGAGATATGCAAGGTCGACTTCTTTGTGCATGCTCCCACCTTCAGCTAAGAGGGGTAGATTTGACAGCCCACAGCAGTTTCAGTCCCGTTCAACGGGATTCTCATCTGGATCTTCTCATCACCGAAGACCAAACCAGCAGGGACAAGGTGGCCGATTTCAGGGCTCTACGAGACAGGCAGCTTCATCAGCTTCTGGTTCGGGATCACGATCACAGTCTCAGTCACAGTCACAGAGAGATTGTCAGAGGTGTGGGAAACGACATTTGGGGCAGTGTATGGGGTCATCACCTGCTTGTCATCATTGTGGGAATTTGGGCATCGACGTGTGAATTGTCCCAAGTCACTAGTGGTATGTTTTGATTGCGGGGTACAGGGGCACTACTCGAGAGACTGCCCGAGGCGAGGGCAGGCACAGAGCGGGAGTACGGCGTCAGTCCAATGTCCAGGAGGTAACTCGGGTCAGCCGAGAAGAGATGAGACACCGAAGATGAAACGTGCCTTCCAGATCACTGCCGATGAGGCCCGGGAGACTCCAGATGTGGTCACTGGTATTTTATTATATAATAATTTACCTGCTCGTGTGCTATTTGACTCTGGTGCAAACCGATCATTTGTGTCTACTTTATTTGCTCGTCAATTGGGTATTGTTGCTTCTGTGCTTTCTATTCCTATATCTGTTCAAACTGCAAATGGCACTGTGATTATGTTATCTGAGATTTATCGGGGGTGTACACTCAGCTTAGAGAGTAAAGACTTTAGCATTGATCTTATTCCAATGGTTATCGGGGGATTTGATGTGATTGTGGGCATGGATTGGCTAGCAGCCAATGATGCTCAGATTGTCTGTTCTAGACGCATGATTCGAATTTCTGTCGATTCTTATGAAGAAATTTGGGTGTATGGTGAGAAGCGCGTGGGGGATAAGGGACTAATTTCTATGGTTGAGGCTCGCCGAAGCATTGCTAAAGGTTGTGGATCTTTTCTTGCTTATGCCATCGATTCTTCTGAAGTTAAGAAGTCAGTTTCTGATGTGCCGATCGTTCGGGAATTTCCTGAGGTGTTCCCTGATGAAATACTTGGCTTACCCCCCGACAGAGAGGTTGAGTTTCGAATTGATTTAGTGCCAAGGGCAGCCCCGATCGCTCGTGCACCGTACCGATTAGCACCAACAGAGATGAAGGAGATGATGTCTCAGCTGCAAGAGTTACTAGACCGCGCTCCAGTCTTTTTCGTGAAGAAAAAGGATGGCACTTTTCGGATGTGTATCGACTATCGAGAATTGAACAAAGTGTCTGTCAAGAACAAATACCCGTTGCCACGAATTGACAACTTATTTGATCAGCTGCAGGGAGCATGTTGTTTTTCTAAGATTGATCTTCGGTCGGGATACCACCAGCTGAAGATTCATGAAGATGACATTCCTAAGACCGCCTTTCGGACCAGATATGGACATTATGAGTTCCTGGTGATGCCGTTCGGCTTAACCAACGCACCTGTCGCGTTTATGGATCTAATGAACTGAGTTTGTCGTCCGATGTTGGACAAATCAGTGATTGGGTTCATCGATGATATTCTGGTGTATTCGAAGTCTAAAGCCGAGCATGCTATCCACCTAAGACAGTTACTTGAGATATTACAGGCAGAAAAAATTGTATGCGAAATTTTCCAAATGTGAATTCTGGATCCCGAGCGTACAGTTCTTAGGCCACACGATCAGTGGTGAGGGTGTATCTGTGGATCAGACGAAGATAGAGGCCATTATGAATTGGGTCCAGCCTCGTAATGCTTCCGAAGTTAGGAGTTTCCTTGGGTTAGCTGGTTATTATCGTCGTTTCTTTCGGGATTTCTCCAAGATTGCTGTGCCGTTGACAACCATGACGAGGAAGAATGTGAAGTTTGTGTGGGGTGAGTCTCAGGAGCAGGCTTTTCAATTTCTGAAGCAATTTTTGAGTAATGCAACGATTCTTGCCTTACCCGAGGGTAGTGATGACTTTGTTGTCTATAGCGATGCTTCACTACATGGTCTCGGATGTGTTCTAATGCATCGAGGTAAGGTGATTGCTTATGCGTCTCGACAGTTAAAAGACTACGAGAAGAATTATCCAACACATGATTTAGAGTTAGCTGCAGTTGTGTTTGCGCTAAAGTTGAGGCGGCATTACTTGTATGGGACAAAGTGTCAACTTTATACTGATCATAAGAGCTTGAAATACATCTTCGATCAGAAAGAGCTTAATATGAGACAGCAGCGAGCCATGGAACTCATAAAAGATTACGACAGTGAGATCCTTTACCACCCGGGTAAAGCAAATGTGGTAGCAGATGCTCTTAGTCGCAAGTCATACACGGGGGTACTTTGTTGTGTGACTACACGTCCTCCTGCTATGAAATCCATCATTGATGAACTTCTGAGGTTGCAACCCGAGGCTTTATCTGCTGAATTTGTGAAGTCTGAGCGCATGGTGGGTTATTCTGACAGACACTGACAGTCATGGAGTGTTGACATTCGAGGGTCGGGTTTGGGTGCCCAAGCGGGGTGGCTTGCGAGATCTCCTGTTGTCAGAGGCCCATAATTCTCGATTATCAGTTCACCCCGGTACTACGAAGATGTATCATGACCTATGGTAGACTTTTGGTGGCCCGGCCTGAAGAAGGATATTGGTGACTTTGTCGATAAGTGTGTGATATGTTTGCAAGTGAAAGCTCAGCATCAGAAGCCGTATGGTAGTCTACAGCCGCTTGAAACTCCTAGATGGAAATGGGAGGAGATTGCCATGGATTTCGTCACAAAGCTCCCAAAGACACAGCGACAGCACGACTCGATTTGGGTGGTAGTCGACCGACTCACCAAGACCGCACATTTCATTCCGGTTCGTGAAAATTATTCCATGGATAAGTGGGCACAAATATATATTGACGAGATCATTGCTAGACATGGAGTTCCGATGAAGATAGTGTCAGATAGAGATTCTCGTTTTACTTCTCGAATCTGGCAGAGTTTACAACAGGAGTTGGGTACGCGTGTGACTCTTAGCACTGCTTTTCACCCACAGACAGACGGCCAGAGCGAGCGAACTATAAAGACACTCGAAGATATGTTGCGAGCTTGTGTGCTTGAGTTTGGCGGGAACTGGGATGCACATCTGCCATTGATTGAGTTCTCGTATAACAACTCGTATCAATCATCGATAGGCATGCCACCGTTTGAGGCATTGTACGGTCGTAAGTGCCGCACCCCGACATGTTGGCGCGAGCTGGGTGAAAGACCAGTTGGAGTGCCCGAGTTACTGCAGGTGGCACATGATAAGATAGAGCTCATCCGCGAGAGATTGAAAGCTGCCCAAGACAGACAGAAAATGTATTCAGATCGCAAGCATCGAAACATAGAGCTCAAAGTAGGAGGTTTGGTAATGTTGAAGGTGTCGCCGTGGAAAGGCATTATGAGATTCGGTAAAAAGGGCAAGTTGAGCCCTCGGTTTATTGGTCCTTATCGCATCACAGAACGCATTGGAGCTCAAGCTTATCGGTTGGAGTTACCGCCTGAATTAGCGGGGGTGCACGATGTATTTCACGTTAGCTATCTTCGAAGGTGCCTTGGTAATATGGAAGAGATGGTTTCTACTCAGGATGTCCGTATTGATGAGAAGCTACGATATGTCGAGGAACCAGAGCAAATCTTAGACGAGAAAGTATGCAACCTGAGGAGCAAACAGATTGAGATGGTATTGGTAAAGTGGCGTCATCACCGCGGTCCAAACCACACGTGGGAGTCAAAGTCTGAGATGATGGCGAGATTCCCTGACCTATTCACGACTGCAGGATCTCGAGGACGAGATCAATCCGACTGATAGGTAATTGTAACATCCCAAAATTTAGATTATATAATTAGTGTGATGAATCATTTAAGGTATTCAAAATGTGAAATAGAAATAAAAAGTTAATTGCCTAAATTGATAGAATAGTTTGATAACATATTCAAGAAATTGACATTAAAATTTTATCCTTTTTAGAAATATTTAAATTTTTGTCATCTCTTGGGGAGATGAAGCATGACATTTCCACCATCTTTTGGCTAAGCCAATGAAGGCTTTTTCTTTATAAGAAAATGTCTCATTCTTGTCATATTCATACTCTATATAATCCCACCTTTGAATCCACTATTCTATTGCCAAAATCAGCATTTTTTTAACCTTAGAAGAAATGTTGTTGGAGAGTGAGTGAGGGTTGGAACTTGGGTCTTGGAAGAGAAGCTTCATCTCCTTCATTTGTTTTCCATCTATAATCTTGAGGTAACCATCATCTCCATTATTGTTTTATAAATTTAATGTATTAAATAATCATCAAAATAAAGCTTTTAAGGAAGTTATTTTCTAAAAATAAAACCATTTGTTCAATATTTTCATCATCATCTTCCTTGTAGACATTGAACTCCATTAATGGAGTTTCTCCAAAATTTGTGGAGAACCTTGAAATAACCTTTTTAAACATCAAACAATCTTGAATACTAGTTTAGCATTGAGTTTACTATGTTATTTCATGGATTGGATGGAGATTTAGAAACAAGAAAATGAGAATTTAAGATTTGTCAAGTAAGATTTGTATGGGTTGACTTTTGGGAAATATATAGATTAACTGGAACAAAGACTGGAAAAAAAAAAGAGAAAAAAAAAAGGGGGTTGCCGGATTCCGACCGGCGGCGGCGGCGCCGATGGACTGCCGGCCGGCGGTCTGTCAGCTGCCCTCTGTCTGCTGCTCTGATGCTTCCTGCCTGTTCACTTCCTGCTGCCTCACGACAAATAAAGTAAAAAAAACATGAGGTCTTAAAATTGGAACTTGGGCTTTTAATTAATTGATATGGGCTTCTAATTAAACTGAAATTTGGGCTTCAATTAATTCATACTTGGGCTTTTAAATAATTGATATGGGCTTCTAATTAAATTAAAATTTGGGCTTTAATTAATTAATACTTGGGCTTTTAATTAAATTGATACTTGGGCTTTGTAATTAAATGATATTTGGGCTAAAGCTAGATTAAGTGGTTAGTTATAACTAGTTAATTTGGGATAACGAAATAGATTAACAAATTAGATGGGTTGCATTGCTATTGGATTGGGTTGCCACTAAATTCTTAGATTTGGTTTATTTATATTAGTGTGGACTAATATAATTGATGAAGTTAGATAATTAAATTATTTATCTTTTGAGCTTTCACTAACTAAAATATACATAGATTGATTCATCTTGCTTTAGTTATGGACTAATATAATTGAATAATGATTGAGAGACCATTTAATATTAAATGGATTTGAATATTAAATTATCAAGTTATATAGAGAGTATTTAGTAGATAACACGAATAGTTAATTTAAATATTTATCTAAAATCTTACAAGAGAAACTTATATTAATTGGGACCTTTATTTTATAAAATTAAATTAGAAGATCAAAATAATTTTGTTATTAATAAACGCCAATATTGGATACAAAATGGAAATGACTAAAATAAAACACATATCGTAAGATGGTTAAATATTAATAGCGAAATTTTATATTATGGTATCAGGACTACAGTAGTGTTGTGTTGAGCTTTGGCTAGAGCTTGAATATTATTGCTAAAGTTTATACCGAACTTCAAGATTGAGGGAAACTATGGAACATGCTGATTTGCAGGTTATGTGAGTAACTTATTTAAATGCATAATATTCATATGTGATTACTTGAACTTGATATCTGACTTATTATGATTTCCCTGAGAATTTTTTTTATATTGCCATGATAAAATTATTGAGATTGCTTTGCCATGTTAAATTATTACCATGAGTCTATATGCGAGATACTCCAGTATGCATACTGAGATGGAGATATTATGAGACATCTACGAGAGTGTGATGCTACTTCGTGTGGCATAACACACACCGAGCGAGTCGGTGCGCTAGCATGTCGGGCGAGCCGCATGCCTAGATATGTCTCCACGGGCGAGCCGTGAATTATTCCGGGCGAGCCGGATCTGTAGTATGTTGTATCTATGGCCAACAATTATTCTACCCTTGTTATATGTGTATGTTGTGTTTTTAAATTTGTTACTCGCTAGGCGATTGCTTACCCCGTTGGGGGACTTATATTTTTATAGGTTCTGCCGATAAGGGTAAGGCCACTATGGGCCAGAGTTCTGATTGATGTTGAACTACGTGTTGAAGAGCTAGAGATGCTTTCGAGATCCTCATGCCTTAGTTTTTATTATGATACTTTTAGGATCGGGTAGATCCTTAGACTTTATTAATTAAGATTGGCATGTAATATCAATACTCTGATTTTGTAAGCATACTCTGATGATGTTTATGGATAGTTGTCTGCACTATATATTATCCTTTGAGAAAAATTTTAATTATCCCGTATTTTGAGGTGCTTATAACGTAGAGATCCTGTAATCGTTCTATAGAATTTAGGACGGGTGTTTCACGGGTTCTCGAGACTTTGCAGCTACTCGTCATATCGA